>UZAF01018416.1:0-27054 GCA_900617895.1 Haemonchus placei | reverse complement strand
TGCCAACGAAATAAAACTACCCACATTCAAGAAATAACCGGTTGCAACACAAACCGACAACACACTGGATATATCAGAAAAAGAAAGCATGCTGAGAACATCTCTTCAATCGAGGTCAGGTTCAGGAGCTTTGGGCGGAGGAGCAGATGAAGCTGCACCTGCTCCTGTTCCGCTACCACCGCCACAGCCCGTATCACTGCATTTGGACCCTGCCGGGCAACCACCGGGAGCTGCACCGGCACCGCCAAACATTCCACCCATGTCTATAACAAGCAAGTCAAGCTTTCTATAGGGTGATCTGGAGTAGAACAAAGAAAAAAGAACGGAAAATAGAAAACAGCATTGGGAGCAGCAGCCGCTAAAAATATCATCAATATCGTCACTTGAACGCTCCCACCTTTCATTTTCGCAATCAGTTTCATCACTTTCTGATTGCCCATATGCTTCATCAGATTTTGTGGGTTCTGCATGATATCCATAAACGCTGCCATTACCTATAACAAGATTACCCTTCCTAAGAAGCCAGGCTAGATGCGATCAGAATCTCCGTGTGGTTATGGTGCTTTATATTTACCGAAAAACAATTATTTAAATGACAGAAAATTGTACCTCTGGATCTTTCATTGCTTCGCTAATTTCGGGATCGCCCAAGATGTCACCCAAACCACCAGTTGGGTCGCCACCATGCATTCCTCCAAAGTCTCCATCAGCTCCTGACTAAAAGCATAAGCTATGTAACTCTTCATAGTCTATACGTGAATACGAAAAGTGACGTCGTAAGCAAAGAACACTGCTTTCTATATGATTGTTTTTATATGATATTTTNTTTTCTTGAACAGCCCATGTATGTAGTACGGTGATAACCGTGATTACATTTTGGTGTGATTATCCAAAGCATGCATGAGAACGGCAAAACTTTATTTAATGCCGGACAACAATATTAAACTCGACTGGAAACGAGTGATCCTACCTTTGCGGCTTCCTCTTGCGCCTTGCGATTCGCCTCCTGCGCACGTCGTACTCTTTCGCGACGTTCACGAAGCTCACGCTCCTCGGCTTGACGGGCCACCGCACGATTGTACTCTTGGATCTTTTTTGCCTGCAATAAAGACTTCATTCAACACATGTAGTCGATAGAACCTTATGCTGGGTGCAGCTGTTCTTGAAAATGAGTCGAAGTTTATGTAGACGGATCTCATGACTGCTATTTATCAAAGTCCACTCAGACTCGTGCATTAAACTATAAAGCGCGCACTTGGACACCGTGGTCAGGTTTTGCTTGTCATCAAAGTAACGGGTTGATTGATAGCTCCAAGCTTGCTGCAAAAATTGACAGTCGATAAATTCTAAATACATAGAGGCTGTTTGCAAAAGCAGGCAGCCCCTGTGCAAAGCAATCGGCTATGGCTTGAGACAGTCATGGAAAAACGACCATCGGTTCAGTGTTTGAAGTTCCATTCTGAAAACACCTCAATTGTGAACTATAACCAACACATCTCGCATTGAAGATGGACCTGTTACGGCAATCACTTCCCCCTGTATTCTTTTCTCGAAGACTTGCGAGCCAAACTAACAATTCCTCCCACTCAATAAGAATGGGCACAGCTACTAGATGTAATGTTATGTTCATTTTAAAAATTTCACGACATTGAAGACGAGTCTCATAAACTCTATCAACCATCCTTAAACTATTCTACTTCAAGGTTCGCCAGCATCCATAACTCCGCATTCCTGAGCTGCATTTTTTTTCTGTCCAGATGTTAATGTATTATACCAGTGCCGCAAATAATCCATGAAGCCAATAGTTGGAGTCGTTGATTGATGGAAGCAGGGGACTCCACCGATCAACGACTGCTCATTCGTCATTTGAAAAATGCAATGATGAAGAAGGAGGAAAGTTTTTCTGTAAAGCAGAAAAAACTGCTAGTTTTTAGTATTGTAGGGAAATATCCACGAGGCACTGCAACGGCGGTGTTGCGGAATTAGTTTGTATTTGAATATCACACGTGATGTCCTTTTTCCAAAGTGTAAAACATGACAAACACCAAACAACTGCTTGAGCACCTTCAAGTACGAACTCGCAAACAGAGTTCATTCAACAAAATGCTCATGCAATCCGATTAAAGACGAGAGAGCGAGAGTCAACCAGTCTACCCTAATGAGGCCTCCTCATAGATTGTATCAACGGGATAAAAGATGACGTTCTATAACCTCTGTTACAGTAAAAACGGACAAATCTCAACGCGTTAAGGCCCTTCAGGGATCACTATGCGATCGGCTTTCACCAATGACTACGGAACCGCGTCAAGAAAGATCCTCTGATTCGAAGCATTATCCAGTTTCGAGTTGGTGCTTTCCAGTTCCGGGAAAATCTATTACCTACTACCGATCTTGAAAAACCAGGAGACTGAGAAAAACTGAAGCCGTTCGAACAATGTACCTGTACCCCGCCCAATCCACTAAAAAAAGGCGAAAAGGATAAACATAACAGCACCTCTCTCTTCAACCAAGCTTCCTAAGTACGTACCGAAACTTACTCTAGCCTAACCTAACGACCGATTCAAAAGCAATTTACATTATGAAATTTATGCAAGAGTGGATATCCTACTTTACGCGAAAAATAAATCTAATCTCTGCTATTGAAAACCTCCTAGGTTAGGTTAGAGTAAGTACGTACTTCGGAAGCTTGGTTGAAGAAAGAGGTGCTGTTATGTTTATCCTTTTCGCTTTTTTTCGCCTTTTTTAGTGGATTGGGCAGGGTACAGGTACATTGTTCGAACGGCTACAGTTTTTCTCAGCCTCCTGGTTTTTCAAGATCGGTAGTAGGTGATAGCTTTCTTAATGCACCTATTGCAGCAGCCCAGAATATTTGGAGTACCAGAAAATGCTATTAATCTTTTACCTTAGTTTCAATTCCAAAAGTATGCATAGCAAAACTAAAATTTCACACTACAAAGCATCTGAAGTCTGCAAACCTTGAATAGGACAAAAAATATTATGATGAGCGAATTTGGACCACCAAGCATTCAATGTGAATGCTGTAATGGGATGATTTGCGAAGAATAAGCAAAGCAGGACAGCCATGCCTCAAGAGGGCTATACTCAATAAATCATCAAGCAACGGAAAATCGATTCATCGACGCCGACGCCTTTTGCAGTCCGCCCGCCGGCAAGTGTGAAGTATGATGGCGGCACTTCTGTGTGCTATCACCGAAAGTTTTTTTTGTTACATAGATTTGTTCAGTGTTCTCAAACTACGTTTTGAAGCATTGGTAAGTTAGAGATATACCACTTTCTTGAAATGCTTTGGAACAGGATTTTTATTTGTACAGTGCTCTAGGGAGAAAGCGGTGTTGTTCCAGGTACCTCAAGCAGCGAACTACCACGCGCAGACAACGAATTCAGAATGAACACCTCCCTGGGCTAACCAAGGTCTCGACTGCACCGTGATCGAGATTGATTAGTATCAGACTCAGTTGAAAGGATAAAAGATGCTGACTCATACATGGGGTTATCGTATAACTCATATACGCATTCGACGCAATTACAATTGCGAATGGAAGTCGAACACACGAGTGTATGCCAACACAAGATTGAAGAACAAAAAAATGCTCGTACAGAGGGGGGGGCTCGTACACCTCTGGTATACATTCTCAGGACCGCACAATATCATTAGCTTGGTAATTTTAGCTGATGACAGTAGTAATAGAGCTTCGTACAAGAAAAACATTTTTTATCAGTCATTAGACATCTTTTCTACCCTCCGAGGACCCCCTCATCGGCCACTCATTACCTCAAAATATATCTAATGGCAGCCCAGATTATCTCCCCAGTTTCCAGCAACTATTGTAGCAGGGCAACTGATCCCAAGAGTGCACCTGACTGCCTAATATCTGCCCATACCTAATATATCGAGGTCAGTCGGTTCCAGATCACCAATTCATTGAAATTCTCTAGCAATTGTTGAGAACAGAATCATTCAAGCTGAGAGTCCATCGAAAGTCGGGATTACGAAAATATCAGCAAAAAATACTCTCACCCACGAGAACAATGGGCGGGGCAGACGGAAGGACAGCTGGCTTCCTCAGTGCGAGGCATGTCGTGTCGTTGAACGACGGCATCTCAGCCTGGCATACCTCCATTACCTTTATCGACAAACCCACTATGCTTCGACCAGTATTTGTACTATTATTACTACTACTCTTCTCCACATTACCCAGTGAAACTTCAGGTAAGTGTCAGCACGGGCTGTTGTTTCCAACCAAACATGATCTCTTAAGTTTGCTGGTAAAGTACTAAATGAAAAAAGTCGAAATATCTCTTAAACAACATTCCAGCAAGCCTAACATTGCTGATCACTGGACCCAGCGGCACTAATGTGGACAAACATCAACTGGCCAGACAATTCATCGACTCTTACGATGAGGTCATCAAAGGTAAACAATCATCGACTCGAAATCTTCTCGATTTTTGATATGTCTTTCATCTTCAGTTTCCAATCGATATTGCTGAACAATCTTACAACCGGCCAAGTGTATCATCACCTTCACGCATATCCATTTCATTCCAGTAACATATGTTTGTGCACCCAATCGATCACTTGCCCAATCCTACGTATCGTTGATTTTCCAACAGTTGCTCGATGAAGAACTTGGAAAAACCGACATCCAATCGATACCCCCAACAGAATAAAACAGACTGGGGCCGCTTCCGCAGCAGACAACAACTCCTTCACTCAGACATCTGCAAATGCTGAGGACAATGTGTAGTTTTGTGGGCAAAGCACGAAAAATAGTGAAAGATTTCGCGATGACGAGCAATGTCCCACCCACCAGAAATAGGGCTTACGCCTGCATTCTGAACGAACTAAACTGAACTAAATGAATGAATTGAACACACCAATCAACCCATTATCAGGCACATCCCAACGCCAGCCGGCTAAAATGAAAGCATATTTTTGGAAGCTTTCCATTTAACCCTTTCGTTAACTGAGTATATTCGACAGTTACCAGTTATGAACCAGCAAATTTCATATAATATATCTGGGAGAAAATATTAGTGAGTGTAACGATCACATGAATCACGACGCTTGCTTAGTACCACCTGACAGGCTCTCTCGTCGGAAGCCCAGCTTTATTTATTAAGACTGCACTAACGTTGGACATCTCTAGAAATGAGAACCAGAGCTTTAAATATGTTTTGAAAAATGTCTTGACTTCTTGCGATTACAAGAATTCCATTGAACACCTTATGATTTGAGATTTGCGTTTCTGAACAATTTGTTGAACTCTTGAGGGAGTACAGCGAGTGTACTTTGGGTAAAAATTGTAGAGCTTGCCAGTAATGGCAGACATGCGTTTAAGCTCTACGGCTATGATAGTGACTAATTCATTGAGTAACTTAATTCATTTCCAGAATCGCCATCAGTACTATCCGTTTTTACAAATGGAATCGCCGTGCCTTTAGTCGAGAAGGAACAGCATTTCCACCGAGTATGGGATGAAATGAAGCTTGCGGGCAATGTGACAACTGTCATCGTAACAAATCTCAGCGTTGATGAAATGAACACCGATCATCTTTTCATTATGCAAAGATTACTGAAGACGATGACCCCGCTCATCATAATAGAATTCGGTCAGTTTAATTTTTTATTCTTTCGATGTGGTTAAGTTCTTTTTTGACAATCTTAGGCTTGTTGCGACCCAGAAAATTCCACTTTCGAGGCGAGCCCACTATACTTCGGACCCAATCCTAATAAGTTAATCACTGCATAGTTCTCTGCATACCTGTAATTCAAATGCAAAGCACTAGTAGAAGACCATTCCCATCTAATTGTCGTGCGCACGTTGCAGCCGATGGAAATAATGTCTTGATAAACATTAACCAAATGAATACCGAATCGCTAGAATCCAAATCAGCAGTCTTAGAGGCAGAGAAGAGTGGAAAGAGGCAGTCCGTTTACGAGCTCACTTTGATAAATGTTTTGCAAAAAACCTAACAGAGGTCACCGAAAAACCGACGTATCAAATTTTCCACACTTCTATCATTTGTGATTCGAAGAGGGAATCAATGATTTTCCATATTAGCACATTAATCAAGTATTATACACTAAACTATTCTGAAGCCTTAAGAAAGGGACATTATTCGCACGCTTCCAGTCTGACATCGGTTTCCTAGACTGTTCGCTTTTTCATCCTCTCACGTTTGCGTTGTTCTGTTCCAGTGTTCACAGTATGCGGCATTGTTTTGAAATTTAGCGATAGACCGTACATAGCCAAGCATAGCCGAACCTTCTAACCCAAGCCCTAACCTTCTCCCAAAATTAAGAACCAAAAATCTGGATATTTTTAAAGGGAATTTTTAGGTACTCCGAGCACCCAAACTCGAAATTTGCTGGACGAGACTGTCACATGCCTTTCAAGTGGTCATATTGCGATTGATTCCTCAAATGTCATCTACTTTTGCAACAGCGCCTCAATGGCGATGATTCCCAGCCTCCAAATCGACGACGTCCACTATATCGAGCCACCTCGCCAGAACAAGAAAGTGACCACTCCACCACAATCTACAATTTGGCCTTGGTTCTTCGTTTCGGCATCGAAACAACATCGACATCATGGTCATCATCACGAACATCATCATCGGCACCATGGCCATTACCACCATCATCACGGGCATCATGTGAGTTCCATAATCTCCAAGTTTTGCGGTTAAATTCAAGTTTCTGCAAAGCCGTCAACACTGCAAATTCTGCTTCATTGAAGGCATTCCATAGATCATGTTACATCATCCCTGCAGAATTTTAAAAGGGAACAATCTGCAAGCTTTTTGTGATTAACAGGTGACCCTCTGGTTCGCCCGTCACGAGCCGAGCCAGATGATAAAGGCGCTCACTAAAGGCAAATTAGAGCAAGTAAATATACGAATGTTAGCAGCTCATGCCATTCATTAACAGAAAACCATTCGCACCTTTAGAGCCATACTATGGGTCTGCTGCCTTTAAATCCTTTAGAAATAACAACGCTAGAAATTCCTTGAAATTTGAAGCATTGAAGACAACTCTCGTGGCATACTGCTTCCAGTTTGCACTAACTTTTATAAGCTATAATCTTTACTCCTATTTAGTGGCGTCAATCGCTCAGCACTTAAATCAAAATTTCTCTTTCCAGTTCGATGAAGACGTTGACGAAATCGTCGATCAAATCATGGAAGAAATCGTGGAACAAGGTTCAGGCCAGATCATCGCCGAGCCAGTGAAAGAACCTAGTGAATACGAGAAAAAAGTTAGCTGTAAGTATAGAAAGTCCTGCTATGAGAGTGGAGTGGTGCCCGAAATCGACAACGCATTCACCTCGCTCTATAAAAAATGGTGGCCACATTGGCTTGAGGAAAGCGGCAAAGAGCAAAAAGAGGAAGAAGATATTGCAGAAGAATATGACGCTGAGGCAGATATTACACCTCAGAAGGTCCGTTGCAAGTACCGAATCTCATGCTATCATGATCATGGCATTCCGTACGACGAGAAGGCAGAGGAACGACGGAAAATTCTGCTATCAAGCAAACGGGTAGTTCAAGACAAAGGACCGAAGAAAACTCTGAAAGAAATTGCTGCTCACACATTAAAAATGGTCCAAGAGGCAGGCGAAAAGGCCGCCAAGCGTCCTGCTGTGAAAGTCGTCCAAGCACGACTCGATGCTATCGAAGAAAAACTCAATGAGAAGCTCAATTGTAAGTACCGTAAAAGTTGCTACGAGACCGGCCAGCAACCCGTCATCGCGGACACCTGGTCTCTACCGCTTCCTATAAATATATTTTCTACTGAATCGGCGGAGGCAGCAACCAAAGAGATCAACTACGACGAACTGGAAGAGCTCGAGAAGAAGGTCTACTGCAAATATCGCAAGAGCTGTTATGAAACCGGTATCAAACCCGATATTGAGCCGGAAATATTTGTACGTACATTCCGTGATCTTTTCACTATCCACGAGCAGGTTGAGCCACGAATAATGTCTTTGCAAGAGAAGTGCAAGTACCGTAAGTCATGCTACGAAACCGGTATTGTACCCGAGATCAATCCACATCTAGAAGCGGCGATCCATAAAGAAGTGAGCCCTGTCATACCCACAAATGCCCAAGACCTCCGCCTACTTTGCAAATACAGAAAGTCGTGCTACAACGAGATACACGACTCGGCAACCGTGGATACGATAAAGTTCATTAGGAAACGACGCCAAATTGAAAAAGAAGTACGACGACGAAGGGCTAAACGAGCCAAACTACATCGTCGCCTTCGGGGTGAGCTGCAGCTGGGTACCTATCGAGGAAGGCACCACAGACGCAATAAAACCAAAGAGGAAGAAGAATTTGAAGAGCCAGGAGAAATGGAAGTTGAGTATACTCTTCCGATGAAAGATCGAAGTGAGGAGATCAAAGAGAAGCAAGAGGAAGACTCAGGAAGCAAACCATCCAAATACCGGAAAACTAAGCTGCAACAGCAAGAGCAGGTAGACTCTGGGGAGAAGGAAGTCGTTGAAGAACCAGTGCTGGTGTCAACAACAGAAGAAGAGAAGGAAGATAAGCCACAAGTGAAGAAAGTGCGAAAGGGGAAGAAAGCAAAACCTCAAGAACCGAAAGTGGAGAAAAGGATAGAAAAGCGTGAAGAGAAGGAGAGAGAAAAGAAGAAAGAGGACGTAATGACGGAGGAGAAGCCAGTCACTAAGAAGAAAGAGGACGTATCGGCGGAAGAGAAACCAGTCATTTCAAAACAGAAAAAGAAAAAAGAGATAGAACCATCACCGAAGGATAGTGCTGTGAAGCAGAAGAAGAAAGAAGGGAAGGAACAAAAAAAAGTGGAACAGAAACAAGATGATGCCGAGCAAGCAGCATATGCAAGACAAAGCGGCAGCAAGCAGTATGACACGGTAGCAGCAGGAATGAAGAAAATGATGGAAGATGTACATCACCACCAAGAAGAACAGCAAAAGAAAGAGCAATGCAAGTATCGGAAATCATGCTATCAAACAGGAAAGAAACCAAAAATTGATCAAACCCTCAAGCACCTGCTCGAGAAACCCGTAGAAGACGTTGGTAAAGAAACAAAGGAAAGGGAGACGAAGGAAAAGGAGACAAAGGAAAAGGCGACGAAGGAAAAGGAGACAAAGGAAAAAGAGACAAAGGAAAAAGAGACAATGGAAAAAGAGACAAAGGAAAGGGAGACAGATGCGGCACTTTCAAAATTAGAACTTTCTAAGAAACTCCAATGTAAGTACCGTAAGTCATGCTATGAGACAGGCATACTACCGGAGACCGTTGTACCTCATTACTTCTACAACGACCAGAAAATCGTTTTCAAGGCTGGTGTGTCAAAACAACTTCAGTGTAAGTATAGAAAGTCCTGCTATGCAGAAACAGGCCTATCCGACGAAGAGGATCTCAAGGANGTTCAGGAAAAGCTCGAACCAGCTGTAAAGAAAGTAGCAGGTCAGGAAGCAAAACGGATACCTGCCTCCGAAAAAGAAGGTGAGGACAAGGATGGTACAAAGAAATCGCTGAAGTCTGCGCAGACTACTGCGGGTCCAGCATCTCTATCATCCGACAAAGAAACTCGAGATATTGAGTGTAAGTCCGGTGGTAAATCATGTTACAGTTCAGCAGAGCCGCAAGCGATTAACGAGGATCATGCCGGCAGTATGGCTCGGATAGGACTGGAGCGTTATAGAAAGAATGGATGGTGTAACAAGTATTACTACTCATGTCGCGAAATACTTGGTTTGCCACCAAAGGAACGTGCTCCAATCGGGCCCAACGGCAAACGCCTTTGCCGCAAAAAACCGCTGTGATTTGCTAATAATGCCTCCGTAGTTAAACACGAAACCGCCTTTGCGCTATTATGTTTAGCTAACAGAATATTTATTATTGCTTCGCAGAATTTGCAAGAACTTTTGCTTACGCATAAATAAATATTCCGCTTAAGTAAATTCTATGTTGTAAACAAGGGAAGAATGAACAGACTTGTTAGCAAGACATAAACAACGTAGCTATATAATATCAGAATCCAAGAAAAAACATTTAAGGAGATGCTGACAATTGTTTGCATCTCAGCTGTGTTGAATTAAAAAATAGTGGAAAGAGAAAGACTCACATTCGGCTCTACTTCCTTGAGCCATTCATTAGCTACGTCATCGTAGTCCAGTTTGCATGCGGTTGCGAGATCGGCGTGAGCTTCGACCCATTTTCCAAGCAGTCTAATAATAGATAACAAAAAACATTAATGGAACTGACGGGAATTCGAACTTAAAAGTAGCAAAATTGTGATCCATCATAGTATGATAGCAACGCTGAGTGATATGATACAAAGGCCAGCAAAAAATCACGAGCGACATAGAGTAGCGCTCAAAAGTATTCAGGCAATTTTAATTGCCGTGATTTTTTCCCCAGTGGAGCAAATCGTATGAAATTTTGATATGTGTAACTGAAGCATATTTCACACTATCCAGCACTATTTGACTTGCAGCAAAGCAGCAATGTTCACATAACTAAAGGGAAGACGTTTGTAGACTATGCTGAAAGCAATTTGTGACGTCCGCAGTTATACTGACCTCATGTACGTTTTTCTCCTCTTCTATGTTCGACATTAGCTCTCGTACACTTTGGACATGGCAAAAAGGAAGGAATTCCTAGAAGCACCAACGTCCCTATTTTCAGTTTGTTTTGATTTCAAGCTCTTTGGGATATTTGGAACATGATCAGACTGCAGGTTGTTTGTGGTAAATATTCACAATACACCCTGCTACACATACTGAAATTTCGCTTGATTAGATCCAGTAGGAAAGGAGTTATGACTGAAAAGTATGAGTGAAGAAGCATTTGGCCGAATACTTCTGAGCGCTACTGTATTTGCTGATACTTTCCCAGATTTGAGGGATTCAGGAGGAAATGAAAGGCACAATAAGGTAAAGCAAAAAACTATAACGCAACATCTTGCCACAACTTCAACACTTCCCAATATGTACTTTGTTCGGGCTCATGGTAAGAAAGATTCAGCATTCTCACTGCGACAAATGGATGCCTGTGAAAACCTTGAGCCAGCTACAGGTTCTATAGTTTGTTTTGTGACTGCATCACTCTTTTAGGGTGTTTTATGCAGAAATAGGGCCATAGTGCCGTCCGAAAATCATGGGCAACCGCATGGATCAAGGTAAGTCACCTTGAAACGATCTAAAAAAACATCGAGAGCCGCAAATTCAAATTCAAAGAAACCCTGCCCATTTTTAGGTCCCTATCACATTCTTGGCACTTAATACAACCTATAAAAACTTAAGCTCGAATTCGACCTCGCCTAGCTCTCGAAATTGAAAGAAGCCGGCCGTGGCCTGAAGTGTTGACCAAAAAATATTTTCCCCCTACGAGGAGCGTGGGCCAACTCAGAGCGACTAGAGCACATTGCTACGCAGAGAGCCAAGTGAGGCGGCAGGATGTTNNNCTGTTAGTGTTGCAAATCACAGAAAATGATCACTTCAAAACTATTACAAATTGCCGCAAGCCCATCACTCACCTGTAGGCTCTCCCTCTGAACTTATATCCCTGAGCAGAGTCAGCATTAATGGAAATTGCTTTGTTACAGTCGGCAATGGCCGCCATTGGACGTTTGAGTTTGAGGAGAACACTGGAACAGCATTCTTACAGAATCAAGCTCGCTCCCAGAAGGGAAAGCGCGTCAGATTCTACAAGATTAAGGCGATTTCTCCACTAATAATCTGTATAGAAAATAACTACGAGATAAAAAGTCCTGAGCATAAAAATAATACTTCTTTTCAAAATATCGTAAGAAAATGTACATACTTTGCTCTCTTGGCATGTAATATGGCCAATCCAGGATTCAACTCGATGGCTTCTGTGAAATATTTCAGCGCGTCGTCCATGTTTCCTTAAAATGTTCTGCGGTCATAATATGCAATTATTCAAAAACCAGTTGGATTGAACGGATAACGCTAGGCTTTATTCCTTTTCCCAAAGTTGGCCAGCCGCCCACATCTCTTTCAAATTTGGACGCCACACCGACAAAGTTCATGAGCTTTGCCCGTTATGAGCGGAGTTCTTCTCAACGATATGCGTTTGAGTGACATGGTTCATTCTCCTTCTTTCAATTTGAAAGCGACAGTTTACTTAGATTCCGCTCTTCTCACGCACGCTCCACCTCCTACATCTCACTGCGCCTGCCTACGGATTACTTGTTATGTGCGATATGTGTACTTGACCAGAGGAAGTGGAGAAAGCTCAAATAGTATCCCTGCGGTCCTGCGGGCAGGATCCAGTTCAGTTACCTTCTATCACCTACCATCAGTGTTTCCATACTGCCCCCTGCACTCCTACCAAATTTGAAAGCTCTAGGACTAAATTAAGAAGTTTTGCTTACGCCCCGCCNCCTGTAAGCGGAGTCTAGCCCTGTCACATATCATCGGTTTTCCCAGAGCGCGGTCCGAACTCCCACCAAATTTGAACGCTCTAGGAACAGGGAAACTGGAATTAAGAAATTTCGTTGGAACCCACACACACAACATACAGACAATCAACATATACGCTTACCGCGTTATATATAGTAGGATATCCTAGCACGTTATATGAAATAGTATATAACCAAACCTATACAGCTGCAAGTTGTACCCTAAGCCCACTTAGATGATGAGCTCGAACCAACTAAGGTGCAACTCACCACTCTACCTAAATATTTCCAACAATCCAGTGTTCTTTGACTTGCCTACTCCAACGATTCGACTCACTATAGGGAGCTAGCGGAGGAATTTCTTATACAAAAGGAACAAATTTATGACGGGAACATTCTATCGATTCAGGCTTTGAAAGCAGTTATAATTTGGCATACCTTCAGAGAAAGCAGCCATTGCTTTGTCCCTTGCCTCGTTTGCTTTCTCAATGTCGTCGTCCGACGCCTGAACCGGGAACTTCGTAGACAGATACTCATCCGTTTGACTTGTACTTTCAAGTACGCACCTCCTTATTCGGGTCACCCATAGGAAGTGGATCCGAGTTATCGTCCGCTTCTATGACGCCAGTGTTATCAATGTCCGATGGATATGGAATTGGTGGTTCTTCCTCTACCTAAAATGTCATAAACAAAACTGAGCTCAGGATACCTCAAGAGTCTGGATGACTTCGAAACATCACTATTTGAGAGGCAAAGGATGCTCATCTGCTCCTCACAGACAATTTTTTCCAAGTTGAATCAGGAAATCACAGCGGTCAAAATCAATGTTTACCGCGTTCCAACAAAATTAGTAAAATCTGCGGAAACAATAAGCTGCTTCGCTTACAATTACTTCTTACAGATGATTGTCGCTTCAAGAATATACATTTAGCATCAAAGATGAAACTCACGTCCATGGGCTCAGGTTCGCGCTCTTTCGCCTGACCTTCCGGTTGCGCGTGGCTACCTGTGTCCTTTTTCTTCGGTGGGATTTTAGCACCAAATCTGAGTAGAAAAATCGAGGGTTCATCGAAAACACACATTTTAGACAAAGGCTTGCTAAAACCTTTGAACTCTGAACTCTTCCAAAAGCTGTTACTTACTCTTCCATGAATTCACGGAAGAATCCAAACTTCGGGTCGTGCAAGATATCCGTGTTCGACCTCACAAGGTTGACGAACTGTCTCAGCAATTGAAGATGTTGATCCATTACTTAAATGGACTAATAAAAACCTTGAAGAAAGAGAAGTTAAACTGAGTACATATATGAACAGCAGCAAATGAATGAACACGTTATTAACGAAGATCTATTTGATCACGCACTTCTCTCATTCATTTTACTACTGAATATTAGGCGAACATAGAGACTAAAAGCCTTGAAACTTGGTACCAGAAGCCGTAAGCTGCATACCAGCCGTAAGTTGTCCCAGCACATTTGCTGGTTGAAAACCACACAACCAAGAAGAGATCTTCTACCTGTTCTAGTCTATAGCTTTTCAGTAACTATAACTCCATAACAAAAAAAAAACACTTTTTTCCAAGCTTCAGCTTTCATCACACAACTAAAGCTTCTGTCTCAGAGGACCTTGCATAACGTCTTCCCATATGTACCGGACGAACAAAAAGAGTACTGCTGTAATTGAATTTCAGGAAACTTTCCATCCATAAGCCAAACTGAACAGTGACTCCACCTGGCGGATTAGTATACCATCACAATATTGACAAAACTTTACAACAACAGAAATGTCAAGATTGAATATGTGAACCCACACAAAAAAGAAAGATGTCAACTGGGCCCCATCAATGGAAACTGCTGCGCATTTGCTTTTCTAAGTAAACCTATAGTAGACAGAACTATGTAGTAAATAAAATGCAAATTGAATAGCTCAAATACAGTCTGTCCACATGAACCTGGGCACTATATGAAAGCTCAGAATCCGAACGTACAAAGTGGACAATGAGTGAATTAATGGTATGATCTTCGATCTGAAGAGTAACACAAATTCACACCTCCAGGATTCCATGACTGCGAACAGACCCGTCAAACTAGGACGAGTTGCACTGAAAAGAGCCAAGAAAAAGCAGTCGCCTCGTGAAGAAATCGGACCGTATAATGCCTAGGTTCCCGAAAGCTTGCAATCCTGTTCGGAGCAAATCTCTGCTGCCTTTGCAAAACAGCAAACCGTATTTGCTAGGAATCTCGCCAAAATGAAAAACAACAAAGTCAGGGAGGGTCGTTCATCGAAATGTATCGGTCACCACTGCTCCCGTATAGCACTGACGCTATCTTTTGCATAACGTTCAGTAGTTCAACGCTACGGATGCATGAGTGATTGAACCTTCTGGTACAATTCAGTACACCACGGTTTCCCATACAACACTAACGCTACGCTATAGCACAAGTACGGGTTCGGGTCCCGTCCGAGGCCGAAGTCCTGTCCATGACCGCCAACCTTGTGAGACTTTTTGAACGAGTACTGCGGTAAATAACAGCAGTTAACAAAACATCAGGTCAAAAACGACGCAATTTCTTGGATAACCACCGGTGGTTCGACGCTACAGCAGTACGAGTGACTGCACCTTCCGGTACAATTCTGTACAGAAGTAAACACTCCTGCTCTGCTGCTACAACAATGTTCGAGAGCTAATCGATGTCTGACTCATACCGATGAGCCCAAAAACCAAACGATGGTGTGAAAAACGTACATGTACGACTGATTGGTGTAATTCTATCGACCAATCTACCGCTAGTGGCATGTGTATCACGATGGACAGAGTGCAACAGCAACCGGTATGAAGTCGGTTGGGTATTGTTTTGTGGCTAGAGACACAGCTCGCTGAGTACTTGTCGATGGTGCCCACATTTGGAACAGAGCGGCTGATAAAACATGCTATCAAATCAGGTTTTCGATCAAAGACCACTACAAACAGTTGTATTAATATTGGTTCCAATGAATTTCTGAAACAATCAATCCTTTCCTTTGATAGCACCACCAAGCTGTAGGAAAGGATTGAGAAGAGGTTCCAATGAAATGTAGCCGTTAGTATTCTACTTTATGATAATAGTCGCAGGTAGGAAACCAAACAAGCAAGTTCTGACATAGCGGAGTTCTGGGTAACGAATGTGGACTAGCACCAAATAGTACTCCTACTACATGAATGAATCGGGGATCAAACCTGGTTCGATACCGACCCATGCTAGGCAATATAAAGTCCTTTGCGAAGTACCAAGAAAGTGCTGCCGAGCACGTTTATTAGGTTAGGCCGTTTCGGGCATGTCAAGACTGAGAGAGGTCGATCCCGCAGGACTTAGGAAGTGGCGCACCGCTGAAGTCGTCATCCGCAGACAGGGCTAAAAGTTCTGTGGACCTTTGATTCGAGACACGGTTTCGACCAATCCGCACTTACAGGTGAATTAACTTCAACGCCAGGCTGCCGTTAGACGCAATTGCCGACCCAATATACTTGTAGAAAGATGTTTGTGGAAGTCCAGTGCTGCGTCCAACGTGTTACAACTTACCGCAAGGTACCCAAAAAATTGAAAATACAAAATAAAAAAACACTACACCGCGGACCGATAAGTTATAAAACGATAGGCGGCACGACAGTGGAGTAAACGAATTTCATTCACGAGAACACTTTCTGCATCGGTAGGCGGAAGTGATGTCGTTTTCTGGAGGGATGATCGGCGAACCCCGCTGACGTTATGGACCATTGACACAGTACGACAATAGACCAACACAATTGACCAAATCCATTGATGCACACGAAAAGGTGTTTCAAAACGATTATGGCCGTCCACAAGATTTTTTACAAGAACCTAATATGCTATAGATTCTTCCTAAAACATATACCGAAGCAAATATTGTAGAAAGAAAGAATGTAAGAAAAGAAGGACTACGAGGGTAGCACAATTCCAGCCGAGAACACATGCAATAATCAAACATTTTCCTTCTTTAAGACCTAAACTAAATTCGGAAATAAAAGAGAACATGAATGACTACCTCGCCCTAGAGCAACTATTTTTCAAGNCAGACGTACAAATTGTAAGACCTCCAACACGCAGCCAAACAAACAATAGAGCGGCCTACGAGCACGTGCCTTAGCGCCTATTGCATTCATGAGCCTGCTCAACGTGGGAAAGGGCTGGCAGTAAGTTCGAGCCAAATTAAGCACAACGATGAGTCACAGCGATGGGAAGGACTGGCATATGCCGTTCCTGTTCAGAACGAAGGAAGAACAACCACCCATGAGAACAACAAGGTGGTCAATGGCTCGGGGCATATGGATCCCGCGCTCTTCGAAAACAAGGCTCAACAACAACATTCGAGTTGGAGCGCGTTTGCTGAATGCGTAAGCTATGGCCTATTTTGTGTTTTCACCAGGCAGAGGAGAAAGCTCGAGGGATTAACATGGGGAAGGATGTTTCGGGAGTTTTCCCTGGAGCGGACGTCAGAACCACCTATTGGGAGGTGTGAACCACTATTTTGGGGGTGAATTCCCCTCACGCAAGCAATCCAAGACATTTTTTTTCATTCGAGCGCCATGCCAGCTGCGTACTGGCCAGAATTACCTAAACCATTTATCCATTAGTTTAACACAGATCAGGAATTAGTAGGCCAATTCGGTGATCACATATTGGAAGTGATTGTGATCACCCTCATCGTTGACCTCAACTAATTTGAAAATAAACTTATCTGGTAATGATTATTCTAAGAAGAAGTATACAATGGGAACACTTAACTCAAAGATTTATGCTACTGCATCAGCTATGTTAAAACCTTTGGTATCAATGTGATTATGCACAGTAAAGACGTTTTTTTTTTGATTCTTTGAACGTCAAAAAACTAGTGGTTTGTTGCTTGGCGGACTTCTTCAGACAGTCTTCTTGAGATGTCCAAGGTACATCAAGAAAACTCTGGTCATGTGTATGAAAGCGACCAAAGCGAGCAGTGTGAACATGCACACGCAAAGTGTGAACGGTGTTCCTTCTGAAACAAAATCAGTTACCAGAGGGTGCTCAGTTTCACAACATGAAGCAGGGCGGGGTTTTCTCTGCGAGCGGTTGCGATGCAGCTTGTAAAGTTTGTCACCTTTGTCGGACGTCATTTAACTACTTCATCTTCAGAGTCCCTACAATTGCCTAATTGGTTGCAACGTCAGTTTCTGGGGCTGAGGAGAGGAAAGTGAGAGTTTAGTAGGCACAAATTCGGCGAAGCGGAAGCATGGAATGTGGAACAAATGAGAAACATGGGAAGGCCTAACCGTTTTGCTCCCTAAATTTGCCCATAGCTGCTTTCATAAGTCCGTCTTTCAAAGCAAGGAGCGTCATTCTGGCAAGCACCGAGTGTTCATTCTTCTTAAACCCTTCCTCACGTAGTACTGCCTGGAAAAAGATTATCTGTGGATATAAGTGTGAGAGATGTTACGTGCATCTTACCATGAGCTCATCGAGGCTGTTGCATTGCTCAGTGAAGCATGAGTATTGGGCTCGGAGCACATGATTCTTTTGATCAAACTCGTACTTTAGGCGTGTTTCCTGAATGCGTCAGTTCTTTTGAAGGCATGAAAGTAATTCTTTATTGAATCATTGGAACATGTACTTAGCTGCTATGAACAATGCTAATTTATATTACTGAGTTTATTGTTGTCTTGAACTCTTCACGAGGTTTTTAAATAATCTTTATTAGGCTGACGTTTCGGCGGAATCGCCTTCTTGAGCGAGGCATTTTGGATACAGGTCACCGATCCCAAAATGAATCGTAGGGAAAAATGCCTCGCAATCACGCGGGAGCTACGGCCTTATATAAGATTGGCCTACCGTCACAGACTCTAATGAAGACGTACCCCCGCTGACACTGGTCGGTTGGTACCACTATTAGTTGGGTGGTTTCGAAGAATCCACAATATTACGGTGAGTGGTTCTCCTTTCGACCACC
Source organism: Haemonchus placei (assembly GCA_900617895.1). Lineage (NCBI taxonomy): Eukaryota > Metazoa > Nematoda > Chromadorea > Rhabditida > Trichostrongylidae > Haemonchus > Haemonchus placei. The sequence goes on along the minus strand of UZAF01018416.1, from coordinate 8,634 downwards.
TGCGTGCCCTGGGGTCTCGAACTTACTGGGTTGGTGGAGACGTTTGGTCTCGAACTTACTGGGTTGGTGGAGACGATAATCACAGATTGTTATGATCCTTTCAGGCTCTGAAGAAGGCGATTCCGCCGAAACGTCATCCTAATAAAAGTTATTTAAAAACCTCGTGAAGAGTTCAAGACAACAACAAACTCAGTAATATAATCATGCCGAGGTTCATAGAAAGCCGTACATGAAAATGCTAATTTATTTAATTTCCCTTTGTTGTAGCTCAATCACTGTGGTATCCATTGCTAATTATGGACGGGTACTTACTACCGTGGCGAATGTACGACCTTGTTATACTCCCATATCGAAAGACTAACCGGAAGGATGCCTTGCGCCTCGGGTCACAAGGTCCTCACGCGGAACATTTGACGCGGCACTCTCGATGTCTCGCACTAACGCGGCGACTGGTTATGTAATTGCATCAGCTCGTGTCTTCCTACACCTATTTACCTACTTTCGATATTGCTTTAATTTCATTTTATTAATTATATAAATCTCGAGTTACACCAGAGTAGACCAGTTTTTAGTGAGTCTGACGGAAAAGGAACTTGGAATAAGTAGGTATGCCTCATCTGTTTACGTCTATCTTGTCTAGTCCTTGAATATATGTTATTTGCGCACATCATTAGTTCTTGATCTTGGAAGAGTTTTCGTGGTAATTCCCACTATGTGAAGTTGTAATTCCCTTATCACCTATTTAGTCTCTCCATATATTTGTCTCACCACGTATTTAGCCTCTAAATGTATTGTCTTGTCAAATGTATAACTTCCCGTATATTCAGCGCTATGTAGCCTTACCACGTTATTTATTAGGTTGGCAAATAAGTCCTGCGACAAGATGAAGACCTTTTCTAAATCATTTCTAAATTTTTTCATATCAATCAATTTTAGGAAAAATTTTTACTAATGAAGTCGACAACCTTCTTTTATCCTTTGAGTCAATCACTGATGCCATCTGTTCAGGAGTGAGGGAGCTGTGATTCAAAGAAGTAATTGACTACCGTTTTTGGATCACATTAAGTTACGGTAGGTAAAAGGTAAAAGGGCGAACACTCCGGGAGTAGGACTGACGAGTAATCTGGAACCAATCGGGATTGGTGAACTTTTGACGTGGGTCTAAAGCGAATTTTCGACGTGCGTTGTCCCTCTGTAGGGGCCTAATTTACGGTTTGATCGCCCTTTTCTAACCACGTTGGCCAAATTAAGGGGATCATAGGGGCAAGCGATAGCTGTGTCCATCCAGTCTGCGTTTAGCAACTCATAGTGGATGGATCCCTTCAACTTCCTTTAAACTAAGGGACGATGCTTGCATGGCTTCGAAGGCTAGTATCTCCTCCAGCGAAGCGATCCAACCTGTTGTTGACCGTCGATCGGTGAGCAAAGCCAGCATTGAATAGGTTCCTGATAATTTGAGCCGCAACACCCGCGTTTTTTCCTTGGCGTGCTTAGTAGAAGGTGATGGTACGAATCGGGTGTTGTCCATTCATTGACCGTAATGCTCTGGAAGCTCACACGCGTGCCCTTATTTACTTATGTGTTAATTGCCTGAGGAATTTCCTACAAGTCTATCACCCTTGCTACCGTGTTCACACTGTTGATAAAAATTTTCAACGCTTCAAATTTTTTGTCGCAGGACTTATTTGCCAACCTAATAGCAGTGCCATAATATTTAGCCGTCCCTTGATATTGAGCCTCACCAGTATTTGTGTAATAAGAAGATTAATTTATAATGATGTGCTTGTGTAATGTAATGGAACGGGGGAATGTATTTTGTATAACAAGAACAACTGGGTCAGCGGTTGAGAAGGACGGTAGCACGGGAGCAGTGACCAGACACTGGGAATCCCTGGATATTGTGGTGATGAGGGTTGGAAACACCGGTGCTCCGTTCATGCGGGCTCCCTGTCACCAAAGCGTGTCGGTTTGGGAGCCTTTCTGTACTGTACCCGAATACCCTCTCTGCAGTTCGTGTTGGTGAAATATTCTGTATCGACAAATGACAGATAACATCAGTGCTCTGGGCACCACATTGAATTCGAACATGCCGCAGCTGGCAGATCAGGGGCTGGGGTAAGAGCAGAGAGGATCGCGTACCTTTTGTTCCTCTCCAAACATCTGCACGTTTGTAATTTCCTTCTTCTGCGGATCCAAATAAGTTGCTATCGCGCACATACTGTACTCCTCATTCTAAAATCTACGATGAGTGCTACTCTCGGAATGAGCAATGGAAACAGCATCACGGTATGAACGGCTTATCTAGTGACCAGTTGGGCTAGCATACTTATGCATCATTCTATGTCCACTTCCGTTCATAGGCGTAAAACTTCTACAGGTACTTTATCAGGCGATCTCGAATTTCCGTGCAAACAGACAGACGGACGGACGCGAGCGCTTTATATGTAGTGAGGATACTCCTCTTATGGTATCACCTCCCAGCGTCGAGAAAAAAAGCAGTAGATTATCATCAGTGCTTTCCTGCACTGTTCGATATTATGGTAGGCAATCGGTATTCATCAGTACTTTTTACACACATTGCAGCTGGTCACCAGCAAATTCTGCATACTTCTCATTTTACAACGAAATTACCATGTTCTCGATAGGTAGCCATTAACAGCATGAGCACAGCTACTCGATGCAATTTTTTGCAATTTAAAGAAATCGAAGGGAAAGAAATCAAAGAGCCTCACGACAAGAGATGGGGACATGTAGGCTTCGATAAGATTACGATCAGACTCAGTGTAGCACTGGATAGCGAGTGTCAGTGAACTGAAAAATCAGGTACAGGGTTCATGGCCATACATCGTGCCTTACTTCATAATGTGGAAGTAATAGTATACGCTGAATTAAAAACTAGAGCTTCCATTGACTCTGACAGTGCATCATAAGCTTTATTAGTAGCGTTCATTGCTAAAGGTCTAAGCTTTGTGATTTGACCCGATAACGACAGCGCCTTTTGAGCACGTGGGATCGAGTACGCTTTTTGTGGGTGTTGCCGCGACCCGCTGGTGGGCCACATGGTCCCAGCAGCATGGTACATTTTTGTACACACTTGCTTCAAAAAGGAAAATACTATAAAAACGTCATTAAAGAAGAGATAGGTTGTACACAATATTATTTCTGCGCTATGGCATCTGATGTTGTTCCTTAGTATGCTTAGGAAAGCAAGAAACTTTAACAATGATTTCTGGACAAGCCTGGCGTGCGACTCTATCCATACACGACGAAACAGACGGGATGAGAATGCTACGATCTCAAACCGCCGTTCTTTGGCGGCGATCCGCTAGTTTCAAGATTTGGGTAGGTTGGTGAAAAAGCAGCAAATTCAGCTGACATCGCTTTCATGACAGAACAGCTGGAAATCTCGCCGACTCAAGTAGGTTGTACGGACGTCGAAAGAACTTTGGGCATTGCATTGGAATTTTGAAGAAGCAGCCTCCTACGATCTCCGTATGGGAATGTCGGAGCCGTCCGATCATCGTTTCATTCATATTTCTGGTGCTCTAGTAGTTCAGCATTTTGTGATGATTCGCTGGTGTAATTGCCCAGGTTCAAGGTACCTTTTATTGATGACGAATGTGGTGCAAAAGTTAGGTGTTATTTTATGTGTTGTGTTTTGATGAAATTGAACGACTAAACTCGCTGTACGCCGAGTAAGTTGCTGAATACCCCAGCAAAGCTACTTTGCACTATTTTTTTACTTGTACTATGGTCTGATGCTCCAGATGAACGTTGTATTTTTCTCCATAGTGTAATGGGTCACACTTATTATGAGCCGTTCTGAGAAAAAATTTTCGAAGGTAACTATTGCACTCCGATGATGAAAACGAAAGCTGCCGTTCATATGTTCGCAGATGATTTTTCGCTCAAGAGAAGATTCTGCCTCAGATTCTAGTTCGGTGGCGATACTACAACAAAGGGAGCGATACCGTAACATGGACAATGAGGTTGAAGTTGACACGAGGTGGGACTTCACTGATTAGCATAGGCGGAGCAATGTAGGGACATTTTGTTCTGCTCCGTAATTTTAAAAACTATTTATTGACTACGATCTTTTGACACAAATAGAGACGGGAAAAGATGGGCACGGGTCGCATAAGGATTCTAGCTTCGTGACATACAATAAATAAAGAAGAGTTCAGGAAGCTTATCGCACTCTACATTCAATGGGACTTGTCATAACGTCCAGACTATTAGAGCCGACGTCCAGCATAAGGAGCTCGTTCGCTTGCAGCAATGGTGCACTAGAGGTGACCGACTGTATAGGATGAAGTCATTTGTAGGTGTATCCAATGTCAACCATGAAAAGAAGCACTATCCTGAAAGAGTAGTAGCCGGAGAAGAATCGCTCGTACTATTCAAAGAATGTATTGTTTTCCTACAGTGTGAACATTCAAAGAAATATAGATGTGGTGTCAAAATTTTCGGACTCTGACGACAGGAGGTTATACCTAAAGGTCAATGATCCACGCAGCAAGAAGACACGTAGTGGACCATTTGCGGATAATGTCGTCCTCTCTCTGATGGATGGCATTTTGGGCAGCATCAGACAGCTTTGTTGTGAAGATTGGTACAGCTCGATTGGATTAGCCGAAAAACTTCTAGAAAGAAGAAGTCATCTAATCGCTCCTTTAAAAGAAGTCGTTACGAACTTTAGTGCTTGTCGAAGAAAGAAATTGAAACAAGGAGGGTATACATAACAGTTGTTCAACAGTGTCTGCGCGGATCGTGAGTGATCTTTTTCTATCGCGCCCTGCGTCTGCTACAAATACAGCGCTTTAGATATTCTGAACTTTATGATATTCGCTTGCAAATCTCTGCGAAATCGCTTCTCTTACTGCCTGTTTGCTACGTCCATCCTTTGTGGCAGAGGATGAGTTTCTTCGCTGTTTACCTACACTTTCAATTTTCTGATTTCCTTTGTAATTTTGTTCATTGGATTGTGCCGACCAATCGATTGCCAACCGCTTTTATTGACGATCCTTGATCTGTTTCCATTATTGCGCTCCCATTACTGTTGTAATGGAGATTTGCTCGCCCTGCGGTCTTCTTCCGTTCCAATGAAGCGATGTCGTGTCGCCCTGTCAAAGTGCATTGGATCGTCTACGCCGTCAAAGTGCTCTGGATCGTCTACGCCTTATGGCCATTGGGAAGAACATGCCTCTACATGAAGATCATTATTGATGTGCTCGAGGAAACTTGTCGGCAACTCGTTGAAGTCCACGAAAGGAATGATGACATACTAGAGGAAAACAAACAATTGAGGGAGGAGATTTCTTTGTTAGGAAATTAAATTGAGAAGATGCTGTGTAGCCTTGCTCGTTCCCTTCCTCATCCTTCGTCAAATGAAAAGCTCCTTCTTCTCCACCTCGACTAGTTGCATTAGCTTCCTTAAGTTCGTGCTATATTGCCATCAGGCGTGACCGGTTTAATAAAACTGATGGAGCAGTTGTTTTACTGATAAAGTATTATAGTAAATACTTTTTTCTGATAGCGTCATCAATCAAGAATCAGACAAGGATGCGTATGAAGTTCTCATCACGGACATTTTCTTAGTTGACAAAGTTTTACGAACTAATCCTGTTTACCTTCTTAGCTAGCTGTAACTCTACGAACTCAATTCAACTTATAAAGACAATTAGTGATGTTTTGTCTGCTAGTGATCCCTGCCTAGTCATGGGTGATTTCGATATTCCGGTATTGGCCTGTCAGTTGAAATTGTCCTTCAGACACTTTAAACAATTTCATCGATTTGTTAGTTTCGCACAATTTTAAGCAGCTGGTTAAGCCCCCCCCCCTACTAGAGGTCACGCCTACCTCGACTTGCTCTTTTGCAATTTCAAGGACTCATCAAAAGAGTAAACCTTCTTCTTTCTATTGGAGGAAGTGATCAGAAATGCGGACATTGACTTCTCGGTGAATCTTCGTGCCTTGAAGCCTTATCTGATTTGGAAACCCGACTTTGATCGAGCAAATTATTCAGACATCCCAGAGTATCTTGGTACCATTGACTGGTTAGGCTCCTTCAACTGTTGCTCGTCTGTCAGTGTAATGTATGAAGTTTTCTTCGCTGTCCTTCGCGATGCAATTGCCAAGTTCGTTCCCCTTATTCGGGCATTATGGTCAGAATCCCGAATCTTATAATGCTAAGGTTGATAAGAAGCCTTTTGAACACTCTGAGAAAATGTGGAGAAAGGTTATGAACAAGAAAATCCTAAGTTTTACAAGTACATTGGTTCTCGAGCTCAGGATAGAATCAATGACTAGACTAGGGCCCTGGATGCTCGAAAACTAACCCATATCATCGCTTTTGATTTTGGAAAAGCTTCTGATAAGGTTCCCCACAAAAATTGATTCACAAACTCATTATGGTTGGTGTTCATTCGAGTAGTAGCATAAATCGAAAAATTTTTCGAGAATCGCATATATCGAATGAGGGTAGGCCAAGTATACTCATGGGTTTTACTCGCTCCCAGTGGCGTCCCTCAAGGAGGCGTGTTATCTCCTTCTAAATTTTCGCTCATCTCCCATATGGTATTACTCAACCTGGCGCCACCTGCCTGATGTCTACTGATGACATTGAAACATGCCCTACTATTGAGGTTTCAGAAAAATGCTTGCGCTGGAAAACGCCAGTGACCATGTCGTTCGCTGGACGAAAAGCTTGGAGCTGCCATTAGCGGACGACAGCGGTATTTTTTCATATTGGACGAGGTCGATGCCAGGAATCGTGGGCATGTTAATGACGTTAACCTTAGATGTGTGGCCAATGTTAGGGACTAGGGATTCCTTATAAATGATAAACTTTCCTTTCGTGATCTTTTCGAAAAACTTGTCAACGCTTTAGGATATACATTCTTTAAGCTTTAGGATATACATTCTTTTTAAAGCTCTCCGCACAAAAACTGTGATGCGCTTCATCGCGCTTATGAAACTCGCATTACCATTGACAGTGGTTCCACTGTCTTCGATCCTTATGAAAACAAGTACATAGCTACTTGAAGCATTCAGAATAACTTCACCCGTAAGATTGTCTTACGTTACAGTTTCATTAGCTATTGGTTTATTCCAAATGGGGCGGAAAAAAGCTGTTAACTAGGATTACCGAGTCTTTACAGAGGACAAAAACGTTTTGACTCAGTTATGGCTTTCATGATACTCAGTGGAAAAACGAATTTTATCTATGAGAGGTTTTTCACCCTAGTTTCTTCCAACACTAGAGGTGGGAAACTCAAGCTTCCGGCTGCGGTGAGCAAAACAAATGCCAGGCTGCATAGTTTTTCCAACCGAGAGGCTGCGGACTTCAATAAATTAATTAGAAATGATGTTCTCAAACTGTCACTGCTCAAAAGGGGGTTTTCAGCTAATGTAGAGTTGAGGATTTCGTGAAACTGTTCTCTTCATTTCGTGTTCGTTTGTACTTTTATTATTATGGAATTGGTCTTGTTGTCCCTTATGATTAGACTATTTCACTTCGATTGCCTTTAACTACTATCTTTATTTCCTTTGCCATTTGGAGTTTGTTTGTTCGAGCTTTGTTCCGTTCGTTTTATAACGCGATATGTTTTCGCGTGCTCAAATAAAAAAATAAACGTTGTCTACAAAATTAGGACAGTAGCATTTTTGCATGATGGTGAACTTGGCACACCAAACGAAGACTACAACAAGCTGGAAGGATTTGTTGGTCAAAGTGATCGAATGTAAGCTTATTCTCCATTTGTAGCGTTGCACTACAAAATGGTATATAAGAACTTTCACTCATCCATCACGCTAACACTAATCTTGAATTCATAGTTCTTAGCTGTAAAACAAAAGAGAGAATTTACTTCAGTTCGTTTAGGATGAACCTCGTAGAATCTTACTTCAAGGTGTTTTCGGTGAGCTTTATCTCCAAGAACGACCCTTGAGTAAGAAAGATCTGAGAGCGGTTTGGGGAAACAGAGGAAGATGCACAGGTTGCTACAAGAAACTCCGGAAAAAGTGCCGCATTTATGCCGCAATCCATGTAGAAAAGCCTCGTCAACATGGAGCAAATGACACAAATATTTTGCATCGAACGTTTTCTTGATTGCCTTAGGCCTGTTGTAATTTATCAGTTGATAACACCTCGCTCTGCCCTTTTAACATTGCTCAGAAGTTTTTTTAAATCTTACACAAAGAAAATTCTACTGTGGCTAGTTTCGAGCCACGCGAAAAGAGCCGGCTAGCGGTCATCAATGGTTTGCAAAAAGTTCAGTAACTTCCATGTTCGATCTTCTTGAAACCTGGGCATGTTGTATGATGTTTTACATTGTTTTGCCTTACAGATTTGTTATGGTGAAGACCGCCTCATTTGATCGGCATTTCGAATAAATTGTTGTCTCCAAGACCTGAAAGCAGTTCGGAGCTCCTGATCTGTGGCTCACCCGACCAAGCGCCCAAACGCGCTAGCCCAGTTGCAACAGTTTCCAGAAACTTGTACACCAAAAGAGTTCGACAGCTCCCGTCTTTTCCAAACCGACAAATAATGCAGTTATTCGTAGAACATGCATGATCTCAAAGTGACATTTTATATTGTGCGTTGGTAAGTTTACCGAGACAATATCATTGGCC
>UZAF01018415.1:6661-33425 GCA_900617895.1 Haemonchus placei | reverse complement strand
AGACTGTTCTTCTCTAATCCAGTGGATGGTCCTCTATAATATTTTCTCGCCATTGCAGTGTTTTTCACTGACTTAGTGGCCCTTTGTAGGAACCCTTACGTCTACACCATTGTTTTTCTGCCACTTAGTAGTTCAACTAAATCTTCATCCTCACTTTTCAGTGAATTCAGTGGACCATATACAATTGCAAAGCGGATCCTTGACGCGTCGCGAGGGCAGAATAGTTCAAAGCAGAGCACATTAGCTTTGGTTTAGTGAGTCGTTTCAACAGAGGGTGTGAAAAGATTGCCTTTGATCAAGCAGCTTAATCCGCCACCACTTCTTTCTTTCCTATCACTGCGATAAAGTATATACGGCAAATTCGCCACTACTTCCGAGTAGGGAATGGTGGATGTGAGCCAAGTTCCAGTTACGAATATAAGATCCGGTTCTTTTCGACTAGTAAAAGCATGCTAATGTTCGAGTTTGTTCAGGAAGCTACGGGCCTTCGACAGGAAGCAGATGAGAACAGGTTTACCGCTAGAGGTTCGCCTGTGTATCATGTCGCGTACATGTTTCAGTTGCCCCTTATAGACAACCCTTTCGCGTAGAGCTTTGCCCTTGTTTCGCTCTCGCGCTTGTTGACGCAACTCATTCTCGCGTATTCGTTCGTCTTCCGATATGCTCCTTCTGATGAGACATTAGCGAGTCCAGCATTCCGAAAAGCGGGAGCGGCAACTTGCATCTCGTCAAGACCTCAGAGTACAAGCTGCCACCGCGCTTATCACTTTCGAGGAACTCGGAAAATTCTTTCGAAATTCTCTCCGAAAAGCGATAAGCATGTTGCCGATCGCCGGATTCAGATTGAATCCTTTATGCTCTTTATGAGCTCCATTGCCGACATAGTTTCGAAGGAAGCTGACGGAAAAATAGATGCAGCCTGAGAGCTGCCCTTCCCACTCGAACAAGATGGGGGTTGAGAGAGAGAGAGCATTAGAGCTTTTCCTTGGTACGCTGTTCCTTTGGAGGCATCTTTTGATCTTTGTTCTGCCGAAAATAGAGTCAATACCCCTTGCCATGAAAACTACGTAGAAAACAAAAAAACAAACACCAGAACTATGTATCAGAAACAAACTCTATAGAGCAATTTTTAACCGAAATATGTTAAAACCAAATAAAAGCTGAGTAGAGTATGATGTATAGAAGAACTCAAATAAACCTTTAGCTCACGGGAAGACGGCCGATTACCGCGCGAGTAGCAGTAGTGGAATATGCTTTGAAAGATCCGTCGTCTGAGGGTCTTTAAAAGGTAGATTGTTCATTTTTTGACATTACACGCACGCCATGATGCACTTCCTGACTTGCTGGCTTAGTCGTGGAATCCAGTATAGATGCCTTACTTCTACCATTTTATGTCCAACATTTTTGTGATACAGTCCATGTGCCTCTTCAATTATGAGACGGGACAGCTCCGTGTTTGGTAGCACGAAAAGAGGGTTTTTCGTTCTTCGTCTATATCCGCTTTGTTTAGGCGTCCGTATGCTCCTATGAGAAGACCTCCGTCCTTTCTTGAGTCGCGATTCTTGAACGACTCCTTCTTATGCTGTATGTTAACCGCTTGGTGGTTCCTGATCAGTGCACAGTGAGTATACTGAATGTCTGAAGCTGTGAGGTGGCTCCCTCAATACTGGGTGTGAGCGTAATGCAGATAATGTTGTAATTTGTTCCTTAGCAGTCGCTGTAGGTGGCCTGTGATTAGACCAATGAACCTGGTGTCGCATGCAATTGTCATTAAAACTTTTTTTCCTACTACAACGAGAGAGGTCCATCGATTCCTCTGGTTTGCCTGATCCTGCGGTCAACATCGTCACAAGGCTTTCCATTGGTTTATTCTCTTCATAGGGACCTGCTTGGATTTTGATATCAAACAGTGAAGAGTTGATGCCATTATCGGCTAAATTCCGGAGTGAGTATGCTTTCCTGAGAGGAGAATTCATAAGTTGATGCTCCACGTGTTTCTATGTCTGCAGGGTCCTGCTTTGTGTCGATATATACGAACTGGGCTTGAATATTCATCTCTCCAATTGGCTGACGATATTGCATATTTCCTTCATTCTATTTTTAACATATGCACCTGTACCTCGATGGTGCGCTGAGCTCTTCATCCAGCTCAATACGATTTCCGAGTCCGATAAAAGCATAACTCTGGCTATGCCAATAGCAGATTCAAGACTCAAGTAAGTGTTCAGGGTCAGTCGTGCTCCTATTGGAAGTGCATTTATTACCATTTTTGGTACCGTAGTTCAGCGATTATAGTCCGCAACTTTTGACTTGGCTATCAAAAAGTCAGAACCATCAGTCAGTTGCCAAATACATATGTACATGCTGTCATGACCATCCAACTGGCGTCGCAATACGTGACAAGTGAATAGAGGGTCGGGCGGTCAATAGCTCTTCGACGTACATTTTTATCGAATGTGTTTATTTTTTTGCTATGAGGCGCCATTCTTATTGCAGGTGTTGAATTAGGGCCTCGTCCCAGCTGTACTTTTCCTTCCATAATTGTTGGAACTGCTTGGCTTTGACGAGGGATGGTATGAGCCATTAGAAAGGGTCGTATAGAAAGGTCGCGATTTGTTGAGCTATTGTTCGCTTACTGATGAGTTCTTCAGGTTGGACGTTTACGTTTATGTAGAATTTATCCGTCGAGGGTTCCCAACGGAGTCCCAACACTTTGGGTAATTAATTTGATGACAGATCTTCTGATTTGATTGCTTTCGTGATTGCGAAGTGTTTGACATGTATGCTCTCAGGTTATTCTGAAGCACGTTGAAGATCGCTTTCAGGCCCTTGTATTTTTGTATTCCTTCAGCGACAGGTTCCGCCTCTATGAATAAGTTTTCTACGTGAAGATTTGATGCAGTTTCTTCGGCCAATATTTTGTTCTCCACGTGTTTGTTAAAGTGGTATAGGATGGTTGCGCTCAACAGGAATGGCGAGGCACTGATGCCAAATGTGACTCTTGTAAATCTGAACACTCTCAGATTGCCTTCGGTGACTGGTTTGCTTAAATCCTTCAGCCATAAGCACTTGGTAAAGTCCCTGTCGTCCTTCTGCAAATGCACTTGTAAAAAGGCTTTTTTGACGTCTGAGAGAAGGACATGCTTCTCTACACGGAATCGATTAAGTATACCGAACAGCTTTGGAAGCATGGTGGGCCCTTGATGCACAACTTCATTGAGTGAAGGGTAGTTTTTGTAGTGCGCAGATGCGTCAAAGACTACTCTGAACTTCGTAGTGTCCTTATCAGGGGTGATGACAGGTTGATGCACGAGATATTGTCGTTGTTTGTAAGGCTTCTCTTGGCTTCCGTCCACTGGTTAAGGAACGTTTTTGTAGGCTGTTCTTGAAAAACTTGATCATGTTGCCGTAGAAGATCGGGATTATCCTTGTACTTTTGTACAGTGCTTCCGAGTCGATGAATTGCGAGGGCTCTATTGTCTGGTAGTCTCTCATGATCTTTTCTAAGTGGTAGACGAACGACATACCCTTTGTCCTTCTTACATTCCTTTTGTCCTTCTTTTCGATCTAGTTATTGAAAATGGCATGGACCTGGGCATTGATGAAGGGCTTTTCTTCCTTTTCGGGACCGCAGAACCCCTGCCCATCTCAACAGGCTGTACAGTTCAATGGTGTTCCCATTGACCAAGTATTGGATGTGACTCTACAGCATGAGCGGGTGAATTCGTGAACGTCTCCCACCCCCCCCCCCTTTCCTTGGTGTTCCGCTTCCCCGTGACCACATAGACTAGCCGTTTCGGTACTAGAACAGGACCAGATGAGAAGGCAAAGTTTCGATCTTTAATGTTCATGAAGTTCCATAATTGGTCACACCCGATGAGTATTTGTGGAGAGTGAGTTTCCCCTTCCTTTGGAGCACTTAGAGTGAGATGATTTTCACGGATGAATCGATGATCCTTCTCCTCAAGGCGTCCTCTGCGATAGGATTTCGTGAGAACATCGTGTGTGAAACATGTAGATTATGTTGTTTTCGTGTGGAGGCCCACACTTGTAGATATGTATCAATACGTTGAAATTCCTTAGGTTGCTTCTCTCCGAATGTGCACAATTTCATTGTGGTCACGCTGTCTTCGGACAGCTCTAACTTCTTAGCGAGACTTGCATCTATGATGGAATGATCTGCTTTGGTGTCCAAGATTACATGCAATCTCAACGGACATCGTGTGCGTGGGTGCACCGTGTGTGAAATTCCTGATGCACGAATATTTCTAAATCTTTGCTTTTTGAGTTATTCTCTATTCTCATCACAGTTGAATTCGGGATTTCTTCATCGGAGAGTGTACTGTCCTAGTAGGCTCGAGCTCTGTCTGAATTCTGTTGAGCTTGAAGCGTTTTTTGCTCCTCTCCTTCCTGCTATTTGGTGGTTTTGACGACGATATGCGCTCTGTAACTTGCTTTTGGAAGCATGTTGATATATGGTGCTTCTTGCCACATTTCGTGCACCCTTTGCTTTTACATTCGGCAAAAAGGTGATTTTTTGGCACCGCATCCCATGCAGCGATTGGCCCTCTTCAGGCATTCCAAACGTGCTTCTGGACTAACTATTTTTGTGCAGTCAAATGACCAGTGTTCTTGGCTGCCGTAATAGAAGCAAAGCGGTGTGTGCCCTTTCCTTATTGCTGCCGCTCTTTTCGGTGTTTCTGCTGTATCATGATAAGTTTCTCTTCTTTTCGGCATTGACTGTTCGATCTCCTCTTCTTGATCTATGACCGTATCCAAGGTTGTCATAAGTTTTTTCATTATCCATGATTCTCGTTGAGGCAGGAGACTTTTTCTCTTAGAGCCCTCCTCTGGATAGCTTCTGTGAATTTGTACAGTAGTTTTGATAGCAGCCATGGGCTTTCCAAATTTCCGCCTTTGCTCTACAACTGTGTCGTGATTGCCGACAGTTGATCGAAAGGCTTGCGCTGATTCTTCAGCTGTGAGCTTCTTACGCTCCATTGCTCCAGCTGTTGATGAAGTTTGGTTACAACGTTCTGGGCGTTCCCATACTTCTCCTCCAGATGGGCTACCGCCATGTTGTAATTTGCGGAAGTAATCTGGAACCGAGATATAGAGTCGCGTGCTTCTCCCTCGAGTGATTTCAAAAGATAATTGAATTTTTGTAGATAGGAAATCGGGAGGGAATTCACCGTGACATTGAACAGTTCCCAGAAGCTGTCCCATTTCCAGATTTTACCGCTGAATTTCTGCAGCGGAAATTGTGAGAGCTCTGCTCCTATGGCGGGACATATCGGATTTCGTAGAGATGAACCAAATTTATCAAATTGGTTGGATGCCATTTTCCTTGATAGTTGTTATATGTTGATTCCATGCTCGATGAGCAAATCCTCCGTTTGAGTGATTAGTTTTTGTGCTATCATGATGTGTCCTTTTTCTAGGAGAACGTTTTAATCTTGTCCACTGCTGCCGTGTAGTGCCTTCTCAAATGAGTTTGACGGATTTTTATCTCCGCCTCGACATTATAGATCTGTGCTATCCTATCTTTTGATTTTGAGTCGTCTTCGTCTTCACTATATGTGCATAGCAAATTGTTTCTTAGCAGCAACTCTGAGAAGGTCTCGAGATGGCTGAGTATGAGACGCAAGATAAGATATGTACGGCACTATTTACCCTTTACTGCCCCACCTTGTCGAGAATGGGCTGGATTTCTATTGAATTTTTTCAAAGAAGATGAAACCGGCTAGAAACTTGCCTACAGGGGTAATTTNAAATTACCCCTGTAGGCAAGTTTCTAGCCGGTTTCATCTTCTTTGAAAAAATTCGATAGAAATCCAGCCCATTCTCTCGACAAGGTGGGGTAGTAAAGGGTAAATAGTGCCTTATGTACTATAATTGATGTTATAATCCAAATTAGATGCACCAATGTCAAAGGAATAATGCGTAGAATCCAGCAATGTTCGAATTGGAAGAAACCATGGGAAGTGTTCTGAATGCACTTCAACTTGTTGTGCTCACCTTTTTGACTGCACTGGTTCTCCAAAGGATCGTCATTGCAGATGCAATCAATGCTTTAATATACTTGGACGCACCAATATGCAGAATATGCTTGGGTAATGAACGCCGTAATAGAGCAATAATAAAGCTGGTGTAGAGTAGAGAATGCTTCTTGTGCACTACAGCTGTTTATGGTGCCCACCTCGCTACTGAACTCAGCACTGGCGAAATGCTTGATCCGCTTAGATGCTCAGTGCGCGAGGAAGACAGCAATGCACAGCTATAACGATGTTTAAATGCTTGAATGCGGTAGTGAACAAAGAGACCAGGGATATGCATAAGCTACAACGATGTTCAAGATGAGAAAGTGGCTATTCCTTATGCACTGCAGTATTGATAGTGTCTACCTTTCTTCTTACACATGGTACCGAATTCTCCAAGGCTTGCAACTAAGCTAGAATACATCGATGTTCTTATCCCAGTTGGCTGCAGAATGCACAGTTAATTACTCAGTCATGCACAAGTTATAATAATGAAGAACCAGTTATCACTTATGCACTCGATGGTTTCTAGTTCTAGGTTACTTTCCTGGCCCTTAATGCTGGCTTATCAAGTTTGCTATTGATCACACTTGATAAATCAATGCCTTGATTTCACTACGATGCGCTAACGCACTAAGGATGCTAAAGGATACACGAGCCTTCCGCTATCATTTGAAGCAATGGCTCAATCCAATTGGATGCACCAGTGAACGAATTAACAGCGAAATATACAGACTACAATACTATTCAGATAAGGGACAAGGTAGCTTTCAAACACTGCAAACTCAAACGCTCACCCTTCTCCGTCTTCTTCTTGACTCCTCCTGACGGTGGCTCAGTTGCTCGTGGATGCTGAATATCGATCGACCATCGGCCGATGAACCAAATGTGAGATTGATAGAGATAGCTTGGTTCGGTGACCGATCCGTGAGAATAGCTCGAACTCAAACTTGTGTAATTGAACATTTATTTATAAACATTTATTTAACACCCATCACAACAACAATGCGTACGAATAAACAACGAATGAAACATAGAACTTCGTCAAATTTATCAATGAAAATTGAGCACAGGGCGTCAGCATGCGCGCGCGGTTTCTCCGCGCGATTTTGTTCAAAGGAGATCACCTTCGCGATAAGCTCCTTGTTTCTACCAGAATTCCCTACATTCGGTGGGAAGAAACCTCCTTCAACACACATTCAACTCTTACAAGGCACGTGCGAGTTCCCTACGTTGTCTAAGCAGCGTGCCCTCATCCTGGGAACGCCGCTATGTTGAAATCCCATTTAAAATTTTTACGAAATGTAGACACTCGCTTCTATATAAGCTCATTCAACACTGATAGGGCATATGAGAATTCAACACATTGCCTTAATTGTATGCCCACATTTTGAATTCGCTATGTAGAAACCCTATTTAGAATTTCCTCAAGGTGCAGATTCTCGCTTCTATAAAATTTTTTTTTCAAGTTACTGAGAAAAATACCCTCCAACACACATTCATCTCTTACAGGACACATGATAGTTCCACCCCTTGTTCTAACTGTGGGCCGTCATCTGTGAAATGTCTCTATGTGGAACATCATTTGGAAAACTTGAAAAAAAAGATTGCAAATAAATTAAGAAAAATTCTCTTCAAGTATACATTCAACACTGAATAGGTATATGAAAATTCCACACGTTGTTTTTGCTATGGGCCTTTATCTAGGGAATGCCACTATATGGAAACCCTGTCCAGAAAGGCTGTATGGCAGTTTCTCGTCTCTATCTGAATTTCCTGCAATCGATGGAAAGAAAACTTCTTCAACACAAATTTAAGTCTTGCAGGGCACATAGGAGTTCCACACGTTGCTCTAACAAGAGCCTTCTTCTTCGGAATCTTACGAGAATTCCGCTTTGTGGCTTTTTTGAAAAGCATTTTTCCCTAATGGCAATTCTAAGATGAGAAACCACAGTTAAGCAACGTCCTCTCATGTGCCTTGTAAGAGTCTAATTTGTATTCAAGGAGATTTTTATAGAACAAACGTGGAAAATTTTCATAGGAGCAATGAACTCCACTTCGTAGCCTTTTTGATAGGATTTTCACATAGGAACCTTACCAAGACGAGCAACGAGTGAAATCTCCATGCACCTTTTCAGTTATGAATGTGTCTAAAGAAGGTTCCTGACTGGCAAATGTGGGAAATCTTTTAATATATTATATAAACGAGAACAGAAGAGCGAACTGAGTTTTGCTGCTGGTTTTATGAGGACCTTTTCGTTTATAAAGCTTCCTATCCGAATCGACGTGTGGAACATTCACGAACGTTGGTAAGGTAGGTAAGCTGTTTGAGGAAAGTTATTCCTGGGGAGGTGAATTATCCGAGCGAAGAAGAAAGGCTACACTCCACTGCTTGTTTCGAAGGAATTTTTTCCAAGACGAAGTTCTCAACCGAAGCAATATTCAAGACTTCCACGAACGCTGTAAGGTAGAAATGTTGGCCAAGAAGGTCTTCCCAATAAAAAGGTGAACCATTCGAACACATAAGGAAGACTTGTGTTCTGCAGCTAGCTTTCGGGCAGCTAACCTGAATGAAGTTTTTATCCATACAACTTTTGGAACATTCACGAGCGCTGTTAAGAAAGAAAAGTCGATCAAGCAGAACTATCCTCTGGAAGGTGATTCATTCGAACACGAGAATTACTAGAAACAATATGTTTCGAGAACCTTGAGAAGAGAATAATTGTGATAGAAAAATGATTTCCTGAGAATCTCTTTTTGGATGACGTTTCTCATAAGGAATGCCGCGTGGAACTTTCATGAACTTTGTTTGGGTGGAACAGCTGTTTTAGCACGTAAACAAAAACTAAGCACGTAAACAGCAACAACACTAAACACGTAAGAAAACTGCGTTTTGTCGCTGGTTTCGGGAGAACTCTCTCTGTGGAGAATGATCTTATTCAGAACTATGTTATAATTTCGCTGACATTTTCCAGAATGGAAAGCTGTTTAGGGGAATATACCTTGAAAATGTGAACATTTTGAACACGTAAGGAAGAACTGGGTTCTGACGCTCTGTAGGGAATGTCTCTCTGATATGATAACAATGATCTTATCCAAAACAATGTGTTTAACTCCAACGAACGATGTTATATAGAAAAGCTGCCCGAACAGAATTATAAAAACGAAACGGGTATACGAATACAGAAGAATGGGATGTTTAAGGGCAACTTTTAGAAAAGTCTTTTTGTGATGGAGTTCTTATATAGAACAATGCCTGGAACTGTCGAGCACACTAGGTAGAAAATTGGAACTAGGTAGATAATCTGTTCATGGTATTCCATGGAACTGCAAACCCATTTGAACACCCGAAATGCGTTTCTCTTCTGGTTTTGGGAGAATCCTTTCTGTGATGAAGGTTTTTATTCAAAACAGTGTGTGGAACCTCCACAGAAGTAGTTAGGTAGAGAAGCTTTTTTGAGAAGTACTTCTTGAATATGCCTAAAAACTTTTGGGATGCTCTTCCTGAAATAAAGATTCTCATCCGAAACAATGCGATGACCTTTAATAAACTTACATTTTTGAGGAAGGAAAGCTGTCAATAGAGAATTATACCTAGAAAGGTGAACCATTCGAACATATATAAAAGTGCTTTCTGTCGATACATTTGGGAGAGCCTCCCTGAGATAAAGGTTATGATTCAAAACAATATGTCGAAATTTCACGAACGTTGTAAGGTAAAAAAGCTTGAAAAGGCGGTTTGTCCAATAAAAGGACTGTTTGAACACACGAGAAAGAACTGTATTTGCAGCCAGCTTCAGAGCAAACCTGGAATGTAATTTCTTATCGAAACAACTTGTGGAACACTGAAGAGCGTTGTTACGGCAGAAAAGGTTATCAAATAGAATTATCACTAGAAAGGTAAACCATTCAAGCAAGTGTTGCAGCGATTTTTAGAAGACTCCTCCTGAAATGAAGCTTCTTATCTAGATTAGAGTGCATAACATTCATGAGCGTCGTCAATTAGAAAGTGTGTTCAAGCAGGATCTTTTCTTGAAGGGTGATCCATCCAAACACATACGAAAAACTGCGTACTGCCGAACGTTGTTGGATTTGTTCGAGCAAAATTATCCCTAAAAAGAAAAATTATTTGAACGCACAAAAAACTACGTACTGCCGCAACTTTTGGGTAGGTGTTTCTGAGTTGAAGGTTTTTATTCAAAACAAGGTGTGGAATGAATAAATAAATAAATAATTAAATAAATTTCACGATTTTTGGTTAGGTAGTAAAGCTGTTCACGCGGATCTATCTCATGAAAGGTGTAATATCTGAACAAACAAGGAAAACTTGTTTTGTCGCAATTTTTGGGTGAGCGTTTCTGTGTTGAAGGTTTTTAGTCAAAACAAAGTGTGGAAATTTCACAATTTTTGTTAAGGTAGTAAAACTGTCCATGCAGAGTTATAAGAAAAACTGCTCATTGCAACAACTTTTAGGTGGGTGTTTCTGAGATGAAGGTTCTTACTTGAAGCAACGTGTGGAACTTTCATGAGCTTTTTAAGGTGAAAAAAATTTCCAAGAATAGTTATCCGATGATAGGTGGGACTTCCGAATACTGAACAAAGAGCTGCGTGTATGTTAGCTCCGGGAGAATCACTTTCAAGATGGAGCCTCCGTTTGCGAACGTTGTCAGGTAGAAAAGCCATTTGAGTAGAAACATTCATTGAAAGATGAATCATTCGAACTCATAGGGAAACAGTGTTTTGCCTTTAGTTTAAGATGAGTCATTTCTAAGATGAAGGTTCTTATCCAAAACAGCGTGTGGAAATTTCATGAGCTTTGTAAAGGTGGAAAAGTCGTCCAAGAAGAATGATAAATTAAAAGCTGGGATATACGAATACAGGACAAGAAACTGCGTTTTGCCATTAGTTCTGAGGAAAACATCTGGATATGAAACTTCTTATCCGAAAGATGTGTGGAACTTTCACGAACCTTGTTATATATAAAAGCTGCTCAAGCAAAATTAGTCTCTGGAAAGGTGAGTTATTCGAACACACACGAAAAACTGCGTTTCGTATCTGTTGGTTCGTTTCGGGAGAGTTTTTCTGAGATGAAGATTTTCATCCAAAACAAAGTGTGAAAATTCCATGAACCTTGTAATCTGGAAGAGTTGTCCAATCAGTGAAAAGTTAATAAGTGAAAGTGTGATATCCGAATATAGAACAAAGTGCTGCTTTCTGCCGTTCTGCCATTAGTTTTGGGAGAATCATTTATGACATGAAAGCTATTATCCAAAAAAATATCCCACCCTGGATATTTGGACATCCCACCTTTTCACGTATTACTCTGCTTGGGCAACTCTTGAAGATTTCACGAACCTTGTTGAGTATGGAAGCTGCTAGAGCAAAATTATCCTTGGAAGGGTGAGTCACACACGAAAAACTGCGCTTTGTATATGTTGGTTGATAAGAAAGATCTACTTATGCTGCTATTTCGAAAGAATCTCCTCTGAAATGAAGGTTGATACTCAGAACAGTGTGCGGAACATTCATGAACGCCTAAAAAGATGGCATATCCATGTGAAGAATAATGAACTTCTTTTTGTCGCTATCTTCTCTGAGATGGTCAATGTTCGAAGCAATTTACGGAAATTTGGTGCGTGTCAATGTAGCAGAGCTGTTCAAGTGGAGTTGTTTCTCGATATGGATATGTATCCGAGTTCCGAAGAAAGAGCTGCGTTTTATGTATATCCAGTTTTAGAGATTCTTTTCCAAGATGGAGGTCAATATTCGTGACTACGTGCGGAACTTTCCTGACTTTATCGAGGTAAAAAAGGTGTTCAAGCAGATCTATCTCTCGAAAAGATGGGATATCAAAATAGGGGAGAAAAATGCGTTTTGGCGTTATGTTGAAAGAATCTTCCTGAAATAAAGGTTGATATTTACAACGGTGTGGGAAACTAATAAACGTCATCGGCTGCTTTCATAGTCCGCCGGCCGGCCGGCTGGCCGGCGTGCCACGAGGCAGTGCAGGGGGGAGGAGAGAGGCAGACGGTCGGTCGAAGGGGTGAAAACAAAGAAGAACAAGATCAAAAACCAAACAAGCAGGGGCTCGTACAATTGGTTTTTGATCTTGTCTCTCCTTGTTTAAAGCCCTTCGAGGGGCTGACCGACCCACCGAGGGAATTTGACCGACCGACCGCAAGAGGGAAATTTTCTACCGAGCCGATTTATTCCTAGAAAAAGATGGAATATTCAAGTTCCAAAGGGAGGACTAACATCGTCGTTGTCCATTGAGCTCCTCTTACGGAGCTTGTTTATCTAATTATACCAGGCGGCTACGCACGCTATTGCGTGCGCTAGGGCCTCTAGTCATAGGGACGTAACCAAATGAGCTTCTGATTTTCATTATGAACCTTTATCATCTGAAACTCTTCCCTGACACCTCTGTAGCGGCCATCTCTTTTTGGGATGTGAAATGGGGCTGTACTGTATGTGGCCATGAAGAGCTCTCCGGTGTATTGAAATCAAATACCTCTGCAGTCCATGTAGTCGAAGAAACCCAGTGTAGTTTGGGCTGTGTGTGGGCATGAACATTAACTTTGGAAAGGAAGCCTTTATAAGTAGTTTTAGGGATTTGCACGCACTTACATTTACATTTATACGCATTTGCTCTTGTGTAGAGGGGACTGCTGTGTGTGGAACCATGGATACTAACTTTTAGAAAATTTTTAGCCTAATTTTTGAAAGAATTTAGTGGTATCCCCTAGTTGTACACCTATGTGGTCAGGGTTAGTGTGGAGGACAGATGTATGAATCTTCGATCCCAGCCCCATCCCCTCTTTGCAAACCCCATCCACTTCGAACTTCGAACCACATTACTTTTATTACCTCCAGACACCTTTTTCCCGCGTTCTAAAACACATCTGAAGAAGCTCCATGATTTTGCTGTAAGCCCACTCCAGTGCCAATCCCGCCCAGTTGTGGAATCTGACCACATTTGTTCCACTACATCTTACCACTTTTTTCCCGCATCCCACAATGTTTCTGAATAGAGTTATAAATGTTTGATCTGAGCTCCGCCCACTTTGGTGCCAACTCCGCGCACCTCTGGGATTTGACCACATTTGTTCCACTACCTCCAACCACTTTTTTCCAACATTCTAGAACGTTTCCATGCAAAGTTGCATTCATTTTTTAAAAACGCCTCTCGTCTCTACGCACGCCCCGCTCTTTTACACCTTAACACCTTTTTGCCGCATCCTAGAACGTTTCTGAACAGAGTTATGATTGTTAGATCTAAGCTCCGCCCACTTTGGTGCCATCTCAGTCCACCTCTAGGATTTGACCACATTTGTTTCATCACCTCCAACCACTTTTTTCCAACATTCTAAAACGTTTCCATGCAAAGTTGCAGTCATTTTTGAAACATGGCTTTCGTCTCTTCCGCCTATCGTGAGCGGGGCTTCGCTAAGCTTACGCATACTCAGCAAGCATAAGGCCCTGCTCACTCTTCTTATTTTTTTCGTGGCCACTGCGCCTTAATTGAATCGAGTTATGAATACATTCAAAAAGTACCGCCAATTTTGAGGAAGCTCCGCCCACAGCACGTGGGTTTCCTCCGTCTGATTTGTTGACCAATCCTCACCTTTTATCATTTTCCCCGGTGTCTGGACTTTTTCGAAGCAAAAAATATGTTTGACTGTTGGTACCGCCCAATCCGGCACTTGCCCCGCTCCCCGTGGGCGGGGCTCCGCAGAGCTCGTGTGTGCTCTATTAATTTTGTCTTGGGCTCCACCCATCCCGAACTTGTTCGACCTCTAAATGTATTTTTTCAAGTAAAACTGGATTGTGTGACATACAAACAAACATACAAGTATATATATGCATACAAACCGACACACCAAACTTGTGGGTTATATATAGTAAGGATCCTCTGCTTTGCAAAGGTAGCCTTTCGTAAATCTGTACGTATCTAGATCTTCTAGAGTTGGGGCTATTCAAACTGTTGTGAGCGGTTTTTTTTTGGATCTAGCTCGCTGGACTTCATCATTCTGCACCACCCTTACTTCCTCTGCCCAATCTCTCTAATTGTAGGCTTATTCATCACACCATGAGATGGCATCCGCTAAGCTCCAATCAAAGTATTCTTCTTCCGATCAGGTGCATTTTCTGCCCTCGAAGTCTTCTTCAATGACCTTCTCGGAACGTCGATGGTCGAGTCTGCATTGCGAAATTTGATCGTTGCTGGACAGTACCTTTACACCTCCCACAGATCTGATGGACGATCCTACTACGATTAAATCGTGGTTGACTTCCGTGGCTCTATCACCACTTTTTTAAACTGCCTTATGAAGGTTCGTTTTGGTGGAGAAATCAATGCAGCAGGCCAGTCGGGAGTGAAGGGCCTTCTCTCCTCTTTTTTTGGTTTTTGATCCTTTGCCTCCATAAAACCTTCCAAGGCTCCTCCGTTCAAGTCAGCTATTAAGATCACCCACTCCGAATGAGAAGTTTTTTTTCGAAACTTATTTCATGTCATCGTACATCTCAAATAGTACTCATTCTAATCGTGCTTGCGAACTCCGGCTTGCTGTGCGCACGCAGATAATTAGGTAGCACTCCTCCTTTGTGCCTGTCTTGGCAGCCATGTTCTCTTATCCCGCTGACAGTCAATAAACAGAGTCTATGGAATACAACTGCTATAACCACATCCTTTCATTTCGTGTCTATTTGGTAAGAGCGGAGCTTCAGAATCTTTTCAACTCCTTTGGTCTTTGCTCCTCCACATCTCGTACCCTGAGACCCAAGATTTGATTTTCTTCATTATAGCAAGCCTTTGTGAGAAGGTCTGATCATCGCGCTTACGGCCATTCCGGTGTTCAGCCGTCTCCCAATGATCGCATGACCTTCATAGCTTATTTATTTATTTATTCAAATACATTTTAAGGGTCACCCATTGACCACATTATTATCTGATCCTCGATTCGTCAACACGAGCAACGGCTACTGTGATGTCGATTCGACGATGAAGCTCTGATCTCTCCTGCCATTACTCTTTTCACGGCGCGCTGGCTGACTCTGACCGCATGCTCATCCTACTTTCGCGTTGTCCAAACCTCCGAAATCTTCGTCAAAGCAAGAAGGACAGCAGAGTCGAGAATGTCGAGAATTTCACGAAGTGTTAGCAACCAATGGCACATCTCTCGGGGATTCCGGTGATATATTATTCTTCTCTAGAGAATACTCTCAAATCTCTTGGCCCTCATATCTAGTAATTCCGTTCTCTCCAAGTTCCTATGATCGAACATTCTGTGCTTCCAAGGATATGGTATATTTCGTTGGCTCCGTTTTTGCTTCTTTTCCGACATTTGCTAATAAATGTTGTATATTCACTTTAGCTTCTTCTCTCTTTCCTCTCGTAAATGGAATGCAGAAGCCTGTTTATTAAAAATTCCTATTAAAGAAGAGGTAAATAAGAGGTAAGAGGTGAGGAAAAACATCGTTCCTTCCTTCGATAAACCTCTCATCCTAGAAGTACTCTAACTCTGAAGGTAGCAAATTCTGAAGGTTTCCTTAGGTTTATTGTTTCCAAAATCAGAGGGGTCAAAAAAACGGTTTCCTCCTCGGCTCAGATTTCCCTTTTTTACAGGTGATATCCTAACGAGACAGGAATGCTCAGTCAGATCAATTCCCGTTTTCACAGCCTGACAATGCCTGCTCTCATAAAAGTGTAGCTCTCTAATGTCTCCTATTTATGAACAAATGTGGACCTTTGTTAACGATTCTTCTTTTTCTTAAAATGAGTGAATAGGATTATGGCAGTGCTGGCCAAGTGAATGCAATAAGTTTTGACTCAGTGTTTCGACTGCTCAACTCGTTCCATTACATAAAAGGCGCTCTACGTTTGGGATTCTTTTCCGATTTTACTCGTTTTTCTTTTCTGGTGCACTGGTTTTTTCCTACAACAACGTAGTCATCAACAGAACTAGAATGCACATCCTAATCTTGCGCTCTATACGCTCTGAATAAGGTGTGATCTTGAAGAAGTCTCAATCGGCCTCTGTTTCCCTTCCTTCGCCAATCTATGTTTGACATTTTGCTCTTTTCATTTTTACTTGCTAAATGTTTCATCTCCCAGCTCATCTCCCATCACATGCTCCTGTTTATCACTACATCTACGTTTCTGCTCTTCATGGAGATGCATTGGAAAAGGTTCTGTTTTCACCTATTATGCAAGTATTCATTCGGCAACTGATGATTTTGCCTTTCTGGATATTCAAAATAATGCTGAACGTGCGAGGCTGGAGCGGGGCTGGCGTAGCGGCAAGAGGTGCGCAGAAAGTCCTAGTCCTGCACGCATGGTGCCAAGATTGAATCCCGAATCGAAGCTCGCACAGGCTAGGCTAACACTCCATTTCAATTCCATTCCACAGGTAAAACATTGTATAGGCCACATACGCATTCAATTCAAACCACCCCTACAATTCAAAGGAAGTCCAGTGCGAAGCGCATCCCAGGAACGTGCGTGATTAATGATGTGCATGTTCTGCACGCTCAATAAGCTTTTGTAATCCAGTCTTTTAAATTTGTTTTGTAGGCAATTTCGGAGCTTTACCGGAATCGTGAAATGATGTGCATTTCGAAGTATGCTGCAATAGCGACGTTGATAGGTGGCGGACGCAGTTTGCCTTTCCCTGTTCCCTCTAGCGACATTCCATTTGAAACTAAAACACTAGAATGAGCCCTAGTCCCGTAAGTCGCTTATCCTGAGATATCAATAGAAAAAGACAAATATTATTCGAGCACTTCAATTTATTGCCATCATGATAAACGGTAACTGAATTTCAAGTGCAACTCATCTTTCGACAGTGGAATTCAGGATGTCAACTTAGAATATGAAGATGTCAGATTGCAGTATTTGCAGTGGACTATTGGAAATTGAGCAAGCCTTGAACAGAAGAATCCCGCGCCGACGGGGCCGTGCCAATTCCCTATTTCAGGTGTTCATAGTACGTTATCCATTATCCTATAGTCTGTAGGAATGGTCCACATCAGTATTACCGTACCCCTTCTTTGGAATTAAGCTATTTGTTAATTGATCAGCTTGTATGAAAACAATTTAGGTCAGAGCCGATAGTTTTCGTCCCTAATTCGTTTTCAGCATGTTTTTTTTTTTGATAATGGTTTGTGGCTTATGCTGATGACGTTTAGTGTGTACTCATTAGAGGCAGAAGACGTTGCCACGGAAGCGGAATGGTGAAAGGGCATGACCGGATTACATCTCATAACAGCATGAGTCTCTTCGCAGTCGCTATGCACGATTAATCTGACAATTATAGGACAGTACTTGGTTGTTTCTGGACTGCTCTGCACTAATGTAACCACCACCTTCATATGAGTAATTATATAGCTAGCTGTATTGTACAGAATTGATCATACAATCTCCGAGTTGTTGTTTGCAAAGATGTATTTCAGAAACAAGTCTACTCAACATTCTCCTAACAGCAGAAAGACTGCTGATAAGGTTGCTGTTTCTCTTGAGCGGTTCAGTTCAGAAATACTCGTGCCAACATTGTTCATTTTTAAGGAGAACAAAGTTTTAAATTTGCATCTCGATCTATAAACTTATGACACCAACAAATTGTTTTTACAGCACTCCCATTAAATTCGTTACAAAACAAGCAACTCGTCTTTATGCCACACCCGCGTAATTCGTAATTCAAAACTATTTCACAGTGTTTATTGCCGTCACCACTGAAAATACTACAGTGCCCATGTCGTCAACTGCAATGAGCTGCTGCCATTTGTCTTAACCATTCATTTGTCCAAGGGTTGGGATATCCTGCTCTGTTACAATAGGCTTTCTCGTTTTGTTTGATTACGGTCTATTGTTAGCGCTTATGAAAGACCGTTGTACTGAAATGAATCTAGCTTCATGCATGAATAAGGGTAGAGGTAATCTTTCGATTACGGTTCAGGCTATTGTGGTGGGCCGACCTGTGGACTGAGCAATTGGCCTGCGAACAATAGCGCGAGACTAATTAGTAGAGAGTTGGGCACCCCGCGATGAGCGTACGGTGGTACTTCGGTTTCTTCTAGGTAAGCCACTATTAATTGCACTCCAGTCTAAGAGTGTTGACGAGTATCAAATACTACGTGATGCTTCGTTCATATTTTCTTCGTGGGAATTCGACTGCGCAACGTTAACAAGTCTTTCGAGAGAAAAAAAAGGGTGCAGCCTCGAGTATGTTTGTACATTGAAAATGTAAAGTCAATAGGGAATGGTTATGGTATGAAAGAAAAGTTATTTCCGCAGAGAGGTAACAAGTGGTCCCTGTTAACACTCAGGAATAAGAACATATCGTGGCTGTCACATATTACCTTTTCGAACAACACCGGCCTCCATTTTTGCAAACGCGATGTGTGTAATAAAACGAACATGTTGCTCGCCTACCCGCTGAGCTTGCGAAATACGGTAGGAAACGACCCGCAAATTGGCCCACGTATACGATATTTCAGAATGAAACCAAAACATGGTTAGCGGGGCTTCCGGACGCCCCGCAGCGTTATCCGCGTCGAGTTGTAGCAAGCGTCGATATTAAATACCCCAAGCAAGTGGAGAATGCTTCCTTTAAAGGAGCATAATGAACCGCGAACTACTTTGGTGGCACAATAATGGAGTTGCCGGAGCGAGAGAAATCTTCTGGTACTTCTTTCGTGTCACCCTCACTAGTAATCACAAAAATCTACTTCTGTTTCCACTGTTCATGCTTGTTCACAGTTCTGCTTCAACATTTGATCATTCTTCAACCGTCGAGTTCTCTAGTTTTTGTAAGCTATTGCAAACTTACGAGGACACGGTGTGAACTCACAAAACTATCATGTAGTAAGGCGTTCTCGCGGGCAGTACCGGTAGCATTCAACTGGAAAAAGTCATTCCTAAAAGTGCAGGAGTGTTTTAGCCGGTCATTTGTTTGCGCTCAGAGAGTCTTTCGTTTCAGTTTCCAAAATATAGTGATAGTTTTGAACTTTTTTGATTTTCGTACACAAAATCGAAGGCGAAGATCCACCATTACGTTTGAAACTTGAAAAATTGATGATATCCGCTGAATAATATTGGAGTGGTTGTAATGCTTTGTTCTGGTCCTGTGAGACGAATCGTCGCGAGCGTCGTCCGGTTTGCTGCCACAAAACACATAGAAATACGATCCGTTGTCGCACCGGGTCTGGCCTTTTCATAATAGCTCAGAACGATGGATCTACACAGAAGTTGTGAAATGCACCGGCGGTACCGCCTGTTGCCATCGCACCCTTTCCATATTGAAGAAGCGAGACATTCTTTCAAAACGAAATATTAGATAGCTATTGCATGGCTACCCTTATTCCCGTTGAATTCATGACCCCTTGTAAAGAGTTTCGCACCACATCAGTACTAAATAGCGAATTCCACAGTGGGAAAAACTTCAAGGAGCTCAGAACATATTCATGTCACGCAAAATCGATAAAACGGAGAACATGTAAAGAATTTCTTATTCGTAATTCTTAGAGGCCATTAGCTCGATTTTGATGATATACTTTATCAAGATATTCATGAATGTAGAAACACAGCTGGGTAATGAGTAAGGTTGTAAATAACTTTTAGTGACCTGCTTCATGATTTGATGCCTATCGAACTGCGAACATATTCTTCTTGTGTAACGTAAAATACACTCAGTTAGGAGGTAATATATGACACTGAGACTTTATCACATGCACAATAAATATACGTTGTGAGGCGACTGAGTTATATTAGCTAGAGTTCAAGACAAACGCTAGCAGTGGCACGGTTAGCGAGTCTTCTCTGAGGACGATTTTCAATCACTCCAACTAACTGCATGAGGAATCAATCGTTAATGGAACGCAGGTCAGAAAGGAGAGTGAAACTGAATTCAAGGTGTCCTCCGAACCCGTTGGCTTGCCTAAGAGGTGACATGAGACTGAGGCATGGACTGCGTTAGTCCCATGCTTTCAAGGGACGAATATGAAAGCGGATTTGAATACATCGATGTCATTGGATCCTTGGAGGGATCATAAAATGCCCGAAAATGACCAGGGTCCAGAGAAGTTTCAGTGTTCTCAGGAGAGGCTTCTACTTCAGACTTGACTACAGGGGCTGGAGTGAGGTAGTTTACGGGATAAGCGCTACCAAGGGGAGGATGGGTGTACTGTGATGGTGAGCCGTCGAGATACGGTAGTTGATTAAGCATTTCGTATCCTGTTCGAGGATATAGTCCGTAAGAGGTGTCGAATGGATATGCAGTGTTACCATTCCATGGTTGGACTGAGCTGTACGCCTGAAAGTTGCAACGATTTTGTTGTTACAGTCTCTCAGTTGTAAAAGAGAAAGCTAAAGACGCTGTATTCGAAGTAAATCGATGAAGTGGGGTGAAGTATGCGAGAGAGGGGGTCGGGAACAAAGCAGCATTCAGATGGCACGATGGCGCAACATTGATTGTGTGAAACGCACACACGCGTAAAAACCTCTTCAGTACAGTAGCTTCCAATCGAGAATCGTTCACATATCAATATCACCTGTACGGGACAAAAGAAAATTACGTACCTGAGGTTTCAAAGAATCCAGTGTTGAAAAAGGTCCTATTGGAAGTGTTTTCTTTTGCAAAGTTTTCGTTTTCCTTCGCGGACGATATTTATAATCAGGATGTTCCTAAAAGTGTTGATAGTATACTTAGTGATAACTCATTCGTACAAATAAGGTAGGCTTCCATACCACTAACCTTCATATGAATCGAACGTAATCGTTTGGCCTCATCGATAAAAGGCCTCTTTTCGGTGTCACTCAGACACTTCCATTCCGCTCCGAGCCTTTTGCTAATTTCGGAATTGTGCATTTTAGGATTCTCCTGCAGTACCAGGATTTTGTGATTACAAAAGACTAAGAATAAGGTTTAATTAGGAACCTGAGCCATCAACCTGCGTTTGCTCCTACTCCACACCATGAATGCGTTCATTGGGCGTTTCACTCTAAATTAGAAATTCGGTCTTTCATGGAACAGACAGTTATGGTCCAAGTTCAAAAAAATATTAGGATTTGGGAGAGCCGATAGCTATGCATACAAGTTTTCAAGCAGGGCAAACCGAAATGCAACCGAAATGCGCTTGGATTGAACAAAGGCAGGACTGAGAGTAGTGGTAGGCAATGGAAACATTCAGAAAATGCAACCTTGACAAAGCACTTATCAACGCTGTTTTGAACCTTCCTTCGATTAGAGAATTTCGTTATAATCCATGCATTGCGGGAACCAATATTTCGAGTTTCTCATAAGATTTGATTGCCACTCAAATGAGACAGGAGGAAAAAGAGTCTGTCTTGTGTTTGTTGCGATGGTTCAGTCAGCAAGACAAGATGATAGACATATATGGAACCTGTCATCATTCTTTTTTCCGTCCTTCGAAGAATCTGGTGAATCAGGAGCGGGTGAGAGATCATCAGGAACATTCTGAGCAGCCAAATGACTTGTGGATGTGGGTGGGAGTTGAAACCCACCCACTCCCGGCCATATATGATTGTAGTCGGTCATCTATACGGAGACGTTCAAGTTCTTCCAAATCACTAATGAAACGAAACAAATTATTGACATACCTGTTTTAGTTCTTGCTCCATCATACTCATCATCCTTGCCAATACTGTCAGTAAATAAGGAGTCTAATTTACACAACTCGGGATATTATCCGTAGAGGCGGAACGGACAATCGGCACAACCACACCAACACAATAGAAGATCGGCGCCTGAGTGCGCCTCAACAAAAGTGGGCGGAGCAATACGATTCCTCCAATCAACGACGCACGAGGGCGTAACCCTTACCGTCTAAGCCGACGTAGTCGTCAGGTGCCAGTGAGATTCGATAATGACAATATTGCCGGTATTCTTATGAGGATTCGCAAATATGAGCCGAAAGGCTCAATAACTTGCACAAACCGGTGCATAAGTTACACTGAAATATGGTTTGTTCAACGTGACACTTTGAACGTACCCCATAAGATAGAGTTCTTTAGAACATACGTACAAGAAAAAGTTGATTTTTTGCTATGCAATGATAGAAATCGATAAAACGGTCACTAGATCGGTAGAACGGACTACTTCAGGGAGGTTTGCCAGAAAGTTTTTTGTAGCTGACTTTTCTATAGCACAATTTTAAGTGCAAGATAAGCCCAGTGCAATGTGGTTGTCGTTATGCGACAGTGGAACAAGTGACAATGTATATGTCAGTTGACCAGGTCAAGCTTTGCCAACCACGCATCACATCGTATTCAGGGCTCCATAGAGTTCAACTTCGAACAGTATTCAATTATTGCCATTACCAGTTTCGCAATCCACCATTGTAACAACCAACTCTTCGAAAATTGAGCGTTATGGCAGAGTAATTCACAATCCGTTTACTGGCATGAAGGCCGCGACTCCCAAAATCGCTTAATCGCGCGCTAATCTTTTGATGATTGGGTTGGGTGTTGAAGGGTCGTCAGTTCACCAAGTCACCTTTCTGAGCTACCCTTCCCTTTTTCCACTACTTGCTGTGTTCTACATAATAGAATAGTAAGACATGAGATATATATATATATAATCTCTCGACAGCTATATACCGTCGTTTCTCCCTCCCTCTTCTCGCTTAGTTCTTGCCGCGCTGGTATTTGTCTAGACGAAGTCAAATCATGTTTACCCGGCAGTAAAACAGAATAGATCGATTTACCAAACCTACAGTATCCTACTTTGAAAGAAGTCTCCATGCTCATTAGTGATGCATATATGCCGCTACGAAAAGATGTTATAAATGACAAAAATAGAGCGAGCCGATATTTCTGCTAAGCGCTCTTTTGACATCTAAATTCGTTTGTCAAAGAACGGTAAGTCATCAACTAAATAGTGGTAGCAATAAAAAGATCAGAAAAGCACAAAACATGAATTTATGATGCGAACATTCATAGTAGTATGTGTGATATGATATGCTAACTAAATATGCTAATTAAAAGCATATTTTCATGCCAATATAGGGTTCTTTTTTTCAGTTACTTTCATAACTTTAGGGTTGTCCACTCAGTTGTTTGGTCTACGGATGGGTTTTACTTTTGCTATATCAAAACCTGGAGAATTGTGGAATAAGTTGTATATAGCTTTCATTTTACCGACATCTGAGTACGCCACGAGTAACTGTACACTGCCTAAACGAGTAACTCTATACTATCTAAAAACTCAAGAAAAAAGATTCAAAAAAAGACACTCTTCCCGAAAACATTCCTGAAATTCCAGCCGATATACAGGGAGAGAGCACTATTAATATTGTGCACAATATACTGTGACAGCTCAATGAGTAACAGCACATTTCAGATATATCACGACCAAAAGACCCTCCGGATTCAGCTGAGACAAAATCAAAGAAATTCCCATGTTAGCACAGAACATAGTTGATAATACCGGCGTACTGCAAATTGAAATGGATGGAGCATAGCTTTATCATCTGCCCAAATTTTGTACAATTACGTTTTCGCAGTGTGAGTTCATCCTGCCGTGAAATCTTATACTGAGCACATGACTAGTTGGGATGATAAAGACAGCAGACACTCACCGTGACAATTCAAAGGGAGTTAGGCGCACGACATATGCATTTTTTCGACGCCAGATCGTGTATAACGTTTCCCGAAATTTCATAGAAAGGTCCGGATATTGACATTCTTTGAATTTTGGAAATATATTGAAGAAAATTCAAATATATTACATATTTCATGCATTTCAATGGAACGTCCGACGTTCCATTGAGATGCATGAAATATTAAATATATCCGAGGTTCCTTGAATATACTTTTGCATGGAACATGAAGTGGATACTTGTGTGCATTGTGAACGAGAAGCAGAAACCAGTCAGACGCTCCGATAATAGTAGCAGTTAACAGGAAAGAACTTTACGAGGTGTAGGAAGATCTGCCAGACAGTATAGCGTTCCTCAACTGCCATCTCCGATTGTTTGCAATGCCTCAATCACTGCCCTCATGTCTCAAATATACAGCAAAGCACTTTTCTATGTTCGGATAACGGAGACGATTTGATGGCAGTATAAATTAATGTAAGAAGCAAATGAATTCATTGTAGTACGATACTCCGCACAGACAAGGTCAAAACAATCAATGCTGAACCTTGAACAGCCAATTACACTGTAAATGATGATTTCGAGAAGATTTAAACAGAGGGAGAAAGGATTGTGCGTTTCTAAGTCTACGATAAAGGCTAATATCGCCTTACAGTGTGAGCTCATCACCACGAATACCCGATTTGTGTGACTATCATCAAAGCTCCGCTAACTTGTGCACGTGTCTCAACACGATTTGTATTTTCTAGAAAATTCCTGAACTGTACAGGCTCTCCATATGGAGATACTTTATATTTGCTTCAAGCATATGACATAATGGAGAACTCACTAGAAAGAAGAAATTCTACTGTAGCTCAAAGAATATCAATATTCGGACGTGAGTCAGATACCGTATGGCGAAATGATTAAGAGGCCGCATGGATGACAATACATTTGCACCGTAGGATACATACCAGAGGAATAAGGTGTGCAAACCGACAATATACGAATGCATAAAGTTGCTCTGTGATCACAAACAAGGCAAAATGAAGGCTCAAACGCTATGAGCAGCAGGATTCCTCTTGCACACTCTATATAATGGCTTATGCGGCGCATTGTGGAGGCCAATCATTACAGCGCATTGTTTCTTTTCAATCCACCGCTCCATTCCCTCTATTCAGTCTTTTGTACTCGCTTTCAAAGGCCGGCAAAGCACGCACACGCACCAGTCGTCTTCCCATCACGCCCTATTCAGGCCGACCACGCCCAGTAATCGAGCAGACTACTGCTATCTTTACTCTGCAGATAGATCCCTCAATAAATTGTTGTTAGAGGCTCCAAACACCGAGGAGAAGATTTGAAAGGAAGTAATGCTGCGCGCAAAGAGGGAACAGTGCGTGCATTGACGTTGCTAGGTTTTACTTCCGCTTTTCGAGTTGTACTGTGTACAAGTACAAAATCAGTGCGGACTGGAATGATAAAGTCTTTTGAATGCATGAAAAATCCAATGTCTCCCAGAGGTTGGGGACAACTGGTGTTAGGTTTGTGCAAGCCAACATAAACATGATTTTTCCCAAGGTCTGTCAAACAATGTAATTAACGATTGGGCAGAAGACCAGCAAGAAAGACGTACTAGTTGCAATACAGATGGATTTCGAAAAATTGATTGTTTCTCCCTCTGAACTGGGCATATGGCCTATCTAGAAGTTGCGAGAAACGTCTGTGCAGTCAACCTTGAAATGGTTTTCCTTCAGTCTACTTTGGAAAGCATGTTAGGCTTTCCAAAGTCGACTGAAGGAAAACCATTTCATTCCACTGAGGAATTCACTTAACTTCAAAATTCACTCACCTTATTCAATCAGCTATTATTTTGCCATGCATTCAAATATGTGCAACTTCCCATCCAAATAAACTAAGAGCGAAAGAGAAGAAACTGATGTTCAGATATTTAGTTACATAGAGCGCACTGATTTCCGGTTTCCATCAATTTTCATAGCATTTACACCTAGAATTGTGAAGAATTTAGAGCGGAACACCGGTCGAACGCGTTTGAACATTTTCAGCATCCAGAAACTACCTGCACATCAACATGCTCCACTTTTTCGGAATGGTCTGGAAACAATGATATAGGTGGAGTTCCCGATGATCTATCAAGTGTTGTAGCATTCACAATAGAACTTCTAGCACTTCTGTGTCTCCACTAACCTGAAATGATGGAAGAATCTTGACATTCCGCCCAACGATCGACAAAGGTTTATTCTCTACGACGCTCTGTCATTCCACCCTGACGCCCTGACAACACCCATCTCTTCTCAAAATGCAGAATGAACAATCTGAACGCTTCCTATACCTTCGCTAAGGTTTGATACTCGATTCTCCAAACAGACACATCCACACTTCGGCACCGATTCCCGAGAAAGACACACTCCATGCCTAGCATTACGGGCAGCAATGGATTCTAACATCGTCTTATATTCATGATTCATTTGACTTAATTTCGCCGATATCAAAAAAATCTTGCTCGCTATGCAACAGCTATTCGTGCTTGTGGTAGCATGGCAAAAAATATTATTCGAAAGCTGTTTTTGCGAAAGTGTCGTAAAGATTACCGCAAGATAGATGATGACGACTGTTTTCAGGCACTTAAATTGAAATGGTGCCATACATGATGTTTATTCGTGTCATCCATCACCTGCATTCTAGCATGACGCCACAACTCGCATCCGTTATCGTCCTCAATAGAATGCACGTCGAGTGTCCATTGCATCGTACCCGTACACTCATTAGCAAGCGTTTCGCATGTGCCGATAATATGAGCCTTGGAAGACCCATTGATGATACCGTATCTACGGAGGTGCAACGCGAATCAGAAATGACTAGAGAGAAGCACACATGCAGGGATACGTTCGCCCTCCATGGACCTGATCTATTTTTCGTCACTTTCGGGGTGATCGACTCGAGCTCATTCTTCTTCCATAAAATCTATCAGAAGAAAAGATGCAACAGGAAAGAGATTAGCATAACTTCAAGGAATCTAACTGACTCCTGACCACGAAACGCTCACCAGCTCGGCTTCTGAATGCCATTGAAAAGCATATAAACAGTTAATCATGAAAAATGGAGGGGGGGGGGGG
>UZAF01018414.1:17310-33427 GCA_900617895.1 Haemonchus placei | reverse complement strand
AAAATTGGGCGTCAAAAAACGCAAGAACTTTCTTCACGACCTAATAGAATGAATCATTGCTAGTTAGTCTTGCAACAGTATAGTAACATATAATGAGTGAAGCTAAAGCAATAGAGTGCAAAAGCGAAGTAGAGGCATTGCAGGCTCCATCAGAAGCGCTATAAAGGGTGAAAATATGATCTACTGCGTTTTTGTTACCAATCTGGTTACAAACTATAGTTTTTGTGGTAGAGCTCGCAGTAGTTAAGAGCCCCTTTTTTGAATATAGTCGTATCCTGTCACTCAGCACCTTTTTTGCTGGGTTAATAAAACCAGTGAAAATAATGTTCACCTCTAAAGGCCACTGTACGTGGGCCTTTATTATGGACCGCCTATTTCCAGCTTATCAGACAGTGTACGCCGTCACTGGTCCACTTCTTGTGATGAAGAATGTGAAATTCCCTGTATTCGGAGAAATCGTTCGCATAACTCTCAGGGACGGTACGAATCGGATGGGGCAAGTGTTAGAAACAAGTGGTGAGAAAGCTGTTGTTCAGGTAAATGATCTTCATTCGTTGGTTTTCGGTTGTAAACCAATAGAAATCATCAAAAAGCATTCTTTGCTGCGCTATTCATACTACATAAGCCACTCCACCAGTATATACATATATTAATATAGCTTCAGCTTAGCATCTATTAAAACGCTTGCAGTTTTTCCCGCAGTAGTCGTCTCTAGCACCAATTTTTTACTTGTTTTTCTAGATCGTCCGTTCAACCTTATATGCCTTATATAGTAACAAACTTTGAACTCCCGCGGAAAAGGCAGTTTTGAGCGGGAGCTACTCGTGTCTGCCTTGCTATTAGCCGACGCATATGAAGTTTTTGCTTGAATTGTTTATAGCGTTGAGCCCAGCTCTTTGAGCGCTACAGGATGACACTAACTTCTATCAAAAACTACATTCTGTGTAGCCTCGATTTTAGGCGTTCTCCCAATTTGGGAAGCTGTTTTATCCTAATCTGAAAGTGTGGGTTGAAGTTGGTGAACAATTCGGGAACACATTCTCTATGCTTTGGGCGCTCTGCGTGATTGCACGGTCCTCAATATCAGTACGTAATATAATAACCTAACACCCTGGTTTGGTTTTTTGACATTTTATTGACTTACCAAACCAGATTTTGAGATTGAATGTGATCTACTCCATTCCCTAGAAAAGATGCTATGAAGCAGTTCCTTTATGGAGAGGACCACAAGTCAAAATGGTCCGTTCGAAATAGAATTTAAACGTATATCCAGGGTCTGGTCTAAATGTGCATTTTAAAGTTGCCGAACGATTCTCTGAAAAAATTATGTAGGCGGTTAAGGTGTGTGCTTGACGTAAACAAATGCAAAAGGCATATGTAGACGTGAGTGCACTCACAGAGATGGTCGAAGAGGGAAGATTTGGATTTCCAGTGAAACATCACGGCAATTGCCATGAGCAGTGTGAATTGTTGTACAAGATCTGCTACCATTCAAAGCAATGGCTTAAAGCAGTAGTTAGCGTGATGCTTTATGCCATGTATCGGATTTTGTTAAGAACGCGATCTTTGCACTTTGCTGGGCTTTCTCCTCAAAGACGTAAAAACTTTACATTTGATATTGTCACCTTTTGTGACTTTTTGTTGTCTAAGGGTAATGAGGTTCCCAGCTAAACCATGCAGCATCGCTACGATCCCACACATGACACTTTCACAGTAAGATTTTGGAAGGAATTGCTAAAATGGTCGTGCGGTCATTCTCTGTTACCACTCACCCTTGCACATTTGTGCCTTGTCTTTTCGCCGATGGTCACACAGATCAAAAATACACTGGTGTGCAAAACTTAAGGACGAACACAACTTTTGATTACTGTATCGCTGGCAGATAGCAGAGCTCGATGAAAATTATACCATACCAAGACAGGACAATACGGTATTACCCAAAGAACAGTTGACAGAAAATCGATATAAGACAAACAGATAAGACATTTTTATTTAAAGGTATCGATTACACATAAGTCTTCACAATTTGACCTCATACCGCAAAAAGCAGCGCAGCTGTCAACAGGGTGTGTGATCATCGCGAGCTGCAATACATTTTCTGCACCGCGATTCTATACTTTCCACGAAGTTGGTAACGAGTTATTGTAGTAGGGCATTCCTTTCCTCTATCACCGCAATTCACAATTGCTGGATGATCACTGGTGCATTTATATGTGCTGCAATGCGTCTACCCTGTGAATCCTACACGTTCTAGATGGGATCCAGATCGGGGAAACGGGCAGGCCACTCCATTCGCCTGGATATCTTCTTGTGCTAAGAGTTCCTCCACTGTGCTTCTCGATGCGGTCGCGCATTGTCATCCATAAAAATGAATTCAGGGTTAACTGCAGACAGGAGAAGACGCACATCAGGAAGTACCTTGCCACAGTAACGTCGACTGGTGAGGGTTCCATGCTCAAAAATCTGGAGGTCAGTGTGGCTATGCAGCATGATACTTCCCCATACCATAACACCTCGACCACCAGAACGATCACGTTCGACAATGTTTCTGGAAGAGTTGCGTGTTCCCACATCTCGCCATATGAAGGTGCGTCCACAATCACTGCTCAGATTAAATCTGCCCTCTGACTCTGAAAGAAGCATACGGCTCCATCCTTTATCGGTCCTTCCGCTATGCTCCTGGCACCACCCTGAATGGTCTCGCCGATGCGCGAGGGTCAATGGAACACAACGTAGCAGTTGTCGAGCAGAGAGATGGCTATCGTGCAATTATCGTGCCACTGTAGTTCGCGAGATGTCTTGCCTTGGATTCCTGTCAAATGTCTTTGCAAACACAGAAGCTGATTGGATCTCTCCTTCTCTGCTGCACAATGTAGCGGACATTCCTTGGTGTAGTTAATCTTGCTTGACCACCTCCTCTCCTTCGGGCAGCAGTACCAGTGGTTAGGAATGCTCTCGACGCACGTGAAACAATGCTGTGAGCGACATCGAGCTCTAAGCTACATTCGTCATGGCATCAAGTTTCCTGATGATCCCCCTTGTGTGAAATCACCCAAATGATGTCCGCGGGACATGATGCATAAAAGGATACCACCACAGTACTTTGTAGCTGCTCAATGACTGACCAAAAATTTTTTTCGCACCTATCAACCGCCTCGACTTACGCCATACTTCTTATTTAGCGCCTTATTTGAACTATCTCGCCACGAAGGGAGGTCCAGCTTCCTGTGCATAATCGTCATAGCTCTGGCAATATACTCCCACGCTTTCACTTATTTCCACCCACTCCTTAATGTTTTATGTCAAATTATCCATCTCGCCCCTAAGTTCCGCAACCACTGTAGTAGGTGATGATTGTTTTTGAACCTGAACCGAGACAGGAACTCATAGGCGAGATTATGGTAGAGTTTGTTTTCTTGCGTGGAGTTCCGAAGCCAGGGCGAGTAAACGCGTACGATGAGCGAGTTGATGTTAGCGTAGGTGCGATTGAGCGTATAGCTACGTGACATCATGCACCACAAGACTGATGCGTTCCTCAATTCCATTTCTTCTTGCCGTTTGAAGATATAACGTGTTTGAACGTATCTACAGATACACAGTAGCTCATTATCTCAACCTCTGCCTATACACTCACTACTCAATTCTTCACTGACTATCGTTTGGCCTTTTTTACTTTTGCACCTCTATAAGAAAATTTCTCCCTCGCTAGAATGGTGTTGGCGCATCTATGTGATTCAGACACAGCTCTGTTTTCCATCCAGACATAAGGATTGAGCTGACTGCATGTGGTGGAATTTCTTATTCGTTGTTCCCAACGTGATAAAGTTCTTTGTTTCACATCATTCATAAAAGACTGTTACATCTACACATTAAATGATGAAACTTATCCTTCTTTCAATGTAAAGTGTATGAAAAGAACAAAAAAGTTGTGGTCATATCGTATGCTCTGGATAGTAATCGAATCGCCTCAAACACCAAAAACGTCGTAGAAGGCGGTATCACCTGTATCACTTGTCCTTTCGTCGATCAATGATGCCTCTTAGTGTCTCTATTCTTCCCTGTTGCGAGCACGGCTTGAGGAACAAGAAGCAAAACATCTCTCTCGTTCAGAGCTTTTGCGAAAAAGTCTATCCTTCACACTAGCGACCGACCTGGTGTTCGTTTGACGTCCCGAGTGATCCGGTCAGTAACCGCCTTGGTCCAACGGTCAACACGATATCGCATGATGTACTCACCAGTTCATCGATTTCTTGGCGTAATCAGCGCCACCTCTGATCTTCGTTCGTTGGCGATGCTCGGAACTCTGGGTTCCCTTCTGCACTTGCGTGTATGGAAAAATTCCGAGCATCGTTTTCCACAGCACCTTGAAAAACGCTGACAGCACGTTCATCCTGCTTCCGTAGAGTCCAAGTCTCTTAGCCGTATGTCAAAGCAGGAAGGGAGCGGAGCCGGACGTTCTTCGTTTTCTTCACTACTCCCTAGATGTTCTTAAAGGCACAGTTCAAGATAATTTTGGGGCATCCGGTTTTTGACGTGAAATGATAGGTACGGCCTACATTAGTTCAATGGATAAACAGAAATCGCGAAAAACGACGAATAAAAGAAATACGAAGGGTCCAAGAAGAAGTCAAAAGGGGGGTTGGACGAGTTACACAGCCGAAGACTGCGGTTAAGGAGGTGCTCGAGCGAGTCAGACGAACGCGACGCAGTGTCTGCAGTTGCACACAACACACGCAGACAGCTGATTTTGCAACAAAATCTACATGCCCGTCCGTGGCAATCTGCCAATCAGCTTACCGATTGTTCACTAATGTTGCTCCAATGCGAACGTGGTGACCGGCAATTAGATTTCGTAGTCAGCCTAGCGAGGGGCGGAGGCTTCTCGTCCCCCACTCTCAGAACCCTGATTGTGCCCTATCCAGAACGTTTTACAACCTCATTTTGGCACATATGGTATCAGAGGGGGCCCCGATTCATACCATGTGAAAATCTCCGAAACCATTTTTATCGTGAACTGTGCCTTTAAATGCTCTCCCCGCCGCGCGTTTCCGTCTGCACAGCTCCGGAGCTAAAAAGTTCATCATGTTGATTTCCCGAC
Organism: Haemonchus placei; assembly: GCA_900617895.1. NCBI lineage: Eukaryota > Metazoa > Nematoda > Chromadorea > Rhabditida > Trichostrongylidae > Haemonchus > Haemonchus placei. The sequence goes on along the minus strand of UZAF01018414.1, from coordinate 28,329 downwards.
CTAAATACACATAGTTGGAGCATTCAGAAATATTCCTTCCGTTCAGCGTAGAAGGAGCATCAGGTACCAATCCGTTTCACATGAACATTAGGTTAAGTCGTAATCCGATCTTTCCACAAGCGTTATAGAATTCGGCCAGCATTTGCTCCGCCTGCTCGATGATGGGTGTTATAAGCAAGATATCATCTGCAATGCGGAGATGATGCAAGTAGAGGCCGTAGGCCTTCATTCCCATTCTTTTCCATTCCATATGATGAACGACGTTCTCGGCAGCGACACTGAAAAGTTTGGCGCGATGGTATCGCCCTGCCGGACACCTCTCTCCACGATGATGATGGCCTCTTTATAGAATGGCGAGATCCTGGTCGTGAAATTGTTAAACAGTTCACGATTCATCCTCACATATTGAGTAGGAACACGCTGGTTGCTCAGGGCTTCAATTACCGCTTTTGTCTCGACGGTATCGAATGCTTTCTTCAAATCGATGAACGTAAGATATGACGGCATTTTGTACTCCCGCGATACTTCAGTCTTGTAACGGTGTTAATGTGATCAACTGTAATGAACCCTCTCCGAAACCCTGCTTGTTCGCATGGCTGTCCTTCATCTAATATTCTGCCAATCCTGTTAAGAATGACTCGTGTGAAGAGTTTATAGATTACAGACAGCAGGCAAATTGGCCGATAATTGTCAATGTCGTCTAGACCTCCCTTCTTATACAGCAACACGGTCTTGCTAGCAGTTTTTCACGAAATGGACACCTTGCATTCCGATAGGTGTCGCGTGGAAAGCCGGGTCAGGGTTTTGACAATGACTGGCGGAAGGCTTTTTAGATGTTCTGCTTTGATCCTGTCGGGACCGAGTGCCGTACCATTCCTCATCGACGTGACGGCATGTCGAATTTCGGAAGGAAGAACTGAAGGGCCGACGTATCCGTGTTGCCTAAGATGGTAGGTAGGCAGGGAGACGTGGCTGTCGAAGAGTTCAGAAAACGAGTCGTAGATGACCTTCTTCGTTCCCCTTCGGGATGCAGTAACAGTGCAGAGCTGATACGCCAACGTGGATTCGCGCGAACTGCAGTCAATAATCAGCTGACGTCCGAACTTGCGAAGCTATGCAGAGAATCGATAAGAGAAGATCTGAAAGAGTGGAGAGCAACAGTTTTGACCGAAGCTGCCGAGGCTGGGAGGCGCATTCCCATTCCATACGACGCATAATGTTTTTGAGAAGGTAGAGTTTAGGGATTTTCTATTAGTGTCATTGCGGATCCTCATATTTCTGAAACGTTTCTGCAGATTCTTATTCAAATTTCCGAGATCTTCACGTTAACTATGACAATGACTTATTCATCTTCATCTTTTTGCAACTCCTAAAAATTTGCACATCTCCTGTTCTTTGCTTCCTAGACTGTCGAATTCACGTTCCTATTGTAGGCTATTTTGCAAAAAAATACGGCATTGAGCGGTGACGCGCGATAAAAGAACTAAGCAGATTTCTGAAACTCGCTAAGGACATAGTCCTAAGAACTTATCTGTCAGTATGACTATTTACCAACCATCGGCTCGGCGCTCATATCGAACTTTTTTCACTATCCTACTTAAACAGTCACTAATTCCCATGTTTGCCTTTCTTTAAACCTGGGCATCTGTATTATTATTAGTCAAATCTTCTGTGCCATACAGGTTTTTAATGGTGGAATCTTTATTCGCCTGACGTTTCGACTAACTCGCCTTTATCGAAGGCCTGAAAGCGCATCGCAACTTTAGAGTGTTACCTATCACGCTTGACGTAGACCAGCTCTTAACTAGTTGCAACTCAAGCTGATGAACTTACAACTAATAAGAAACTCCGACAAGCCACTCACGTTAATTCCACCAATACCGAACGGCTGCTCAAAAGTTTCGTGACGATAGAGCAATTGAGACAGCCCGGTCAACCACGACCTATTTATAGTATCGTGACGTGACGCGTATCAGTCTCACTATCAAAGCTCGCACAGAGGGATGTAAGGCAAGAGGTCACCAATTATGCTGATGCACTCATTCTTGTTATTCATGCTCGGATTTCGGTGTATTATCCAGAAAGCCTCGAGGGTTTTTCTGGCACCAATACTGTCCTCGTGGGCCAAAATCGTGCACTTAACGTCAAAGCCACAACCAGCATGACCTTCCCTCCTGTGCTTCCCAAGCGAAGCAATCGAGCAAGACCTTCGTTTGCTGGCTAAATGTTCTTTCACACGAACGTATAGCTGTCTCCCAGTTTCTCCAATATAGCAAGCATCACATGTTAAACACTGAAGTTGGTAAACCACAGCTCTTTGTGCACAGTCTCCTACTTTTCCATACGGGCAGATCACGCAGTTATCCATGATGCAAATCCGGTCATCGAGACGATTTCTAACCAACTGGTGTTTGATGTTTTCTCTCGGTGTGTTCACCAAGAAAACGTCATTGGCTAGATCCGCTCTTTCCAGGCATTGCTGAATAACTGCGCTAAATCGATCTGATATGAACGGTAACTGAAGATAAATTTTATCTTCAATCCCATATGGAAAAGGCCTTGATCTGCCTTGTGAGCCATGCTGCCGTGTTATCCATTTAGATTGGCTATTTGGTTTGCTAACCGTCTGGATTCTTCCCGCTCCTCGTTACCGGTGCACACCTCCACAGCCGTTCTGTACATGTTCCGTAATACTGCGCGTTTAACAGCTGTGGNAATATCCTAGTTCATGCAACGTCGGCACACTCCACAGCTGTTAAACGCGCAGTATTACGGAACATGTACAGAACGGCTGTGGAGGTGTGCACCGGTAACGAGGAGCGGGAAGAATCCAGACGGTTAGCAAACCAAATAGCTAATCTGAATGGATACACAACTCGGCAGCATGGCTCACGAAGCAGATCAAGGCCTTTTCCATATGGAACTGAAGATAAGATGTATCAATTACCATTCATATCAGATCCATTCAGCGCAGTTATTCAGCAATGCCTGGAAAGAGCGGATCTAGCCAATGACGTTTTCTTGGTGAACATACCGAGAGAAATAGAGGCAGCTCACAGGAACAGCAGGCCCTGTGAAAGTGTGGTATTAACGCTAGGGAGAAGAGATAGGCACGAGAAATTACACCGATATTTTTGAAAACGATTTGAAAATCATAAGTCGAAGTCATATCACTGGAAACCGTCGGCTCTCATAATGCTTCTTTCCTTTTTGATTTTACAAGAGACTTGGTTCTGATATCCACTTACTGGCGCTCAGAGGAAGAGGATTCCTAGTCGAAGTGGCCGTTTGAAATGACTACGTATTTCGGTGCTGATTTCGAATCTGCTCTCCAAATTGGCCAAGCGATCCTCTGTACGAAGTTGCGAAGGTGGTTTCAGCTCAGTGCTCAAGCAAACAAGCATTCGATACATAGAAGAAACACCGCTCCTAACGGTGGTTTAGAGATAAGCGCGGCGCTCCATATGCATGGGACTACGGATCGGGTCTTGGGAGGGATGGGGTTATTGCAGTTTACGCTGCGTTCCCTCAAGAACGGGAAGCCTTAGACGCTGATTTTACCACTTCACCGGCCTTGAAGTGAAAAGGTTGTAGCCAGCATCTGCTAGAAACCGCTTTTCACAGTTGCCTTTGCATTTTTGCCAATGTCCACTTATTGTCCGGTCAGAAACTATTGCTGTTGATCCATGCCTTTTGTAGAAATATTCTGCATCACTCTAAGTCTATGGGCCTAGCATTGATAAGAAACTACTGACGAGATTCAGAAGCAGGAACTCTTCCGTGCATGGAACATGGAGGTCCGAACGACTAGAACGCTCACTATGAGCAAGCACTTCGAATTATGTAGCGTGACACTTACCAACATATATATTGCTGGTGTGGACGGACTATTGAACGTTTTTCAAGGGTCATGTAGCTGTCAAACCTGCCTTCAACACGTTTAGCCGGTATACGAACATTGCCAGAAGATCGTATCAAACTTGCACGTGTTGCTCAAGTGACTCCTTTTCATTGTACGCCAGCATAACGTCGTTGGCATGAAGAAGCGGCCACCGCGCCATGATCTCAAGATCTGGTTTGGCATCTAAGACGATAAGGAGGAAGGATAGTAGTGGAGAAAGCGCAGAGCCGTGGTGTACCGCGACGAAGATGTTAAGTGGTCAGGAAGTACATACTGCTACTTGCACTCGGCTCGTTTTATTCGAGTGGGATATGCGCACTGACTCGATAATTTTTACACGAACTCCGTACTGTCGCCGTGCGTACCATATGCCTTCCCGCGCCACGTCTTCAAAACTTCCCTCAGTTTAGAAAAGCGAGATGCACCATTTTCTTCCTCACAATGCCTTCCTAGAAATATACGAGAAGAAGGTACTGCGGTTCTGCACCAGAAGACAAAATGAAGGGCTGAGCCCGTTCTCGAATACGGCTGTTCTGAGATCTTCGTACTGTGCGAGCGCAGGCGAGTACTGCTATAGCGAATCGACGTCCAAAATCAAATACCTACTTAACGCCTCCCTAATTTGCGTTCGCTGCGAAGGAATACTCTTTGTCACCATAAACTTTTTTCAGTTGATCGATTTTTGCGAATAATATGCTTATGAATAACTCTCATGTCATACTAAGCAAAAATAATTGGAAATTGAGGCATCGATTATAATGCATGCACTAGTATCCAGTGACAAAGATAACAACAAAAAATGGTAACAAAGGAAGAGTGCTCAAAGGCTGTGCTCAATGCTTCTCTGAATTTCTCTTTCACTTGCACCTGAACCCTGATGTCACTTTCCACAATTGTTCGAAGCCTCACTTGATACTTATTTGGAGCTTTACTTAATACTTAAGATATCCGAACAGAAGTGATTTTTTGAATCGCAGGCTCTATCTTACCTGAAACGTGCCGTGGAGCATCGGTACGAGCAGCAAATAATCGTGGGAGGGGGTGCGTTAATCCTACAAATGTAGAGTGTGACATCCAAGTGGTGCATACTCCTCTTACTTGATTGCAGTAATTTTTAAAGCTCATTCAAGCACATCCTTACAGAACATTCGAACGAAACCTTCCCCTATCTAACTGGAAGAATAAACAAAAGTTGACTTTCCTATAGGTTTACGAAGGTACCAGAGGTATTGACGTCAAGGATACGATTTGCGAGTTCACGGGTGATGTGTTGCGAATGCCCGTCAGCGAGGATATACTTGGACGGACTTTTAATGGCACAGGAAAACCAATCGACAAGGTTTGCATTATACATAGTGTGGTTCAAATCTTTTCCTCTCATTTTTCAAACATCCATTGAAAGCCTCGGAAGAATTGTGTCAGCTTTGTGTATTTATTATTATCTATTATGAAAAAGATAAAGTAGACGATAATGTTACCCAAACCCTTATGTGGATTGCACCTTCGCATTTGATTTCCATTCAGGATCGTGGTGCGTCTTAAATGCAATGATTGATGTGACCAGAGATGCATGAGTCGATGCTTTTTATCCCAATAAATGGGTACGATACCGTTGATCGATTGACCCTTAGGAGATGGAAGGCTTTAATGGCCTGGACGAGTTTCGATCTCTGAGTCAGTGTCAGTGCGTTAGTGCGCAATTTGCCACTACACCGACTCCGCTCCACTATTTATCTGATATTATATTGTTGTTTATCAATTTATACAGTCACGAACACGAATACAGTCATCTTCAAGTTTGAATGGTTGAACACAGTGCTGACAGGTACTCTTCGAGGTGAATTACATGTTGTATGCACTTAATTCTCACAAAGTAACATATTTTTTGAGAGGGATACCCTGCATGTTAGCATACTTGTCATTTGTGGGAGTTCTGCCAATTTCGTAAAGACTACGTACGTGACGAGGTTTGAATGGTTGAGACGGCCACTATAATTGTGGCGATGGTTGTGAATATCGCCTGGGTTCCATTTCTTGTACAGCAACTCAACACAATTTTACTAGTCATCCACGGAGTAGGTTTCTTGCATCTCGTGTGAAACGTGAAGCCAGATTTTCGACGGCAAGTGTCGGAAAAATTGACGCTTTCGTTCAAACTCGTCAGGAATTCTTGCCGTACAAATTTTCATCGACATAATGGCGTGTCGGTGTCAGGTAGGAAGAGGTAAAGAGATCCATTCATTTTGCGTAAGATAACGAGTAGGGCAATATATCATGGCTAGCGAAGACAAAAAAGTAAAAATTGTAGATGAGCTTATCCATCGCTCTTGTGGCTGTGGCAACTGTTTCTTCAGAGCGACGACTTCAGAAAGACAGGTCATCCTGGTCTCAAAATTGGTTAGACTGAATGTTGCACTTTTCCCTCACGCGGCCTCGGCCAAATAAACTGCTCTTCACTTTCGAGTCGCCCACTACCATAACTTTGTAATGCCACTGAGTGGATGGCCTCTTTAGCTACAGCATGGCTATGCGTCAAACGAGTTCATCGAGCAGTAAGTGGGTTTGTCGGTTTGTCTGTTTGTCCGTCCGAGAAGCTTTATGATCACGATAAAGGCAGTAATATGGAGAACCCAGCTCTATTCTACATTCCCTTGTCACATATAAAGCAGTAAGTTGGTGGATGGGTTAACGAAGTGCCGGGTGTGGTGACTATGGAGTACTTCAACACTGTTTTCGATTGATACTGGCATGGTAGTACCTACGCCTATCGAAATACGGAATTTGGCTACCTCTATCGTGCCTTCTTCTTCATTCTTCACTCTTCTTATTCCGATCTAACAACGTGTAGTCAATCTCCATTTTTCCTAAGCCAGAGTGGAACCAGTCGGTTTACCCGCCCTTTTCTTTCGAATTTACTTAGCACTGCAAGCCATAGGAGTCAACCGAAGTCTTGAACTTATTACTAATCCAAAGTGTAGATGACGCCATTATCAAGAATTCATGACCCTTACTGCCGACTCCCACGTTTTAGTGGTCTTATTAGTTCTGTTGCAACTGATCCTGAATAAGTTGATCCTTGCGCGGAATAAATGTTTGGACTCAAATTCACTACTACTGTTCTTGTGGAAATAGAGAGTTCAAATTTGGGGTACAGGTGATAGAATGGGAACACTCATAGCAAAATTCAGGACTGAACTCTGCCTACAGAAGGCGGAGAGTAAGCGGAGATGGTTGATTCAGACCGAGAAGGTTCGAATTTGGTAAGAGTGCGGGCATCAGCATGGGAACGCTGAGATAGGTAGCAGGAAATAATAACGATTGATAGGAGCTGATAGGGAGCACTCAAACGCAAAAGCCACAGGTCCGTCATATCCTTCGTATTGATGGTAGAGTTTTGGCACTTTCATAGGTGGTGTGAATTAAGATGAGCCCGCAGATGTTTGATGATAGAGATTGGTAACAACTGTTAAGAGCCACTCGGTCCATAACTCGCTTTGTACTGATATTAACTTGGCACTTTATTGGATGATGTGGGATAACAAGGGACTGAGGTGAGCAAGAACTGATAACAAGCAATAAGGGTATTCAATCAGTTACAGAAGGCCAAAATAACTAGGTTTGTAGCGCCCTTCGTATTAATAGCGGAACCTCTGCATTTTGATGGGTGATGTAGGATGTAACACCGATAACAGCTGATAAGAGCTGATAAGGAACCTCGGAGAGCAAGAGCTACAGCTTTGATTCTTCTTTGATTCTTTGATATCTTTCATTCGATAGGACAGGTAAGTTCAGTGATAGGGACCGATTAAGGTTACTACATTACAAGAAGATGAAACATGCTTCATTTCTCGCTTTTGGTTTGTGACCTCTACCTAGCAAGGTTTGTCACTCAATAGAGGACCCCGTTTTTCTTTGTCGATAATATTTTTGACAGAACTCATCCAACGTGCAATAATCTCGATTTTGCATCTAATGATATATCCGTAAAGAAAGGAAAGTCCATTGATAATAAAATTGGAAATGGTGTTATTATCACTCGTTAACATTTGTGAGCACCGTTCAAGGTCGTTATTTTCCAAAATGAAGAGCGATAGATCGAGACTTCTACTCATAGGCGTGAGCATTAGAAGCATTGAATACATAATGCACTGCCCTTTTGGTCCTGTGTCAAACTTTGTGTCGGAAAAGCATTATTCTTCCTGAAGAAGGAGTGACGGATTAGCCGTTTATTATAAATTTGTCATAAAAAGAAGGGAGGACCGACGTTAGCCGGGCAACCCCACTGATAGGACAATAAGCCATCGGTGAGAGAGAGCGGAATCCTGTAGTCTCGTGGAATTTTAATGAGTCCTTGACAGTGTGAGTGTGATCGATTGAAGGAACCTCTGATGAAGCCCTGCTTGCCCACATGTTGTTCTTCATTCGATGATCTGCTAAAGTTATTGAAGGCCCAGTTAACAATAAAAATGGTTCGTACGTCTACCCCCTAGGATAACCCAAAGGTAACACAAACGACGCTATCGGACCGACACTTTCAGCTAATCGCCGAGTGGCGAAGGGATGTTTCACTTCTGTGCTGTTATGGTCGCTTATTCTTTTTGCTGCTGCGGCCATTTTTCTAGTTTTCTGCTTGAGAATGGTAGTTATTCTTGCTGTGAATCGGGTTTTTCTTAACTTAAGCTGGCTACTATGAATGTATGAAATGGATGAATGAATTTGAAGGCGCTTTTGCTTTCTGCACTCAGCTGTACACAATGGCACACATTATATAACTCATCTGAATACCTCCTTTACTTCATTTTGTTGGTCATATTCTCGTCCAACTCCGTTTTTTGACGACTTTTTTCGGGCCTTTTATCTCTATGGGAACGACGGTTCTCGTGCTTTCTTTGCATCCAACTCACTATTCTTCACCTTCTCTTCTTTCGTCACAAAGTTGATAACACAAACATATTGTGAACTGGTAGATATCAGATAGCAGACAGATCGAAATAGTCGCCAAATCGTCCTAACTCTCTTCTAGAACAATAAGACAGTCTCGTTAATGTCCCACGACAAGGGTGCTTGGATCCCAACAGCCGAACCAGGGCATTGTCTTGACTAGTGTAAGCCTCTTTGAATATCCTGCTTAATTCTACCGGGACAGGCGCGTGCGGTTCTCACCCTGTCATGGCATGTCGAATTCCGGTAGGGAAAACTGAAGGAATGATGCTTCCTACCTAAGATGGTAAAAAGGCAGGCGGAAGTGGATGTCGAAGAGATCTGTGTCGAAGCTGCTCTCCGAGACTGTTTATGCTGCGGTTATTGCTTAAGCACGAAGAGAATTACTGGTATTGTGAACGCCGAGGTTCCTGGCATCGCGAATGTTCTTTCGACTCTCTGTCGCCTTGGCCGATACTGTTGCTCTTCTCAGTTTCAAATCGACCTTTTTAGCTCATCTGCACAGGTTCGCAAGATTCAAAGTTATATGGGAACTTCTCTCATCTTTTACGATTCATCGCCGGCATATCAGTTCGGAAGAATTTGAAGAGGCTGCTTGCTGCAAATTTCGAACTTTCCGCTTTCTCAGCACTATTGTGAAGCCAATTATACTCCTCGGTTATGATGGCTATAGCACAACCCTCCGCGACTAACTATTGATCTACCTGTCTTGCGGTTTCATTTCGTCAAGTTTGCGGCGATTCTTTCTCCGCTTGTTATCGAATCGAGCGCGTATGATGTCAAACACACTTTAGAACTTGGGAAAAACAGCAACGTCAGTGAATGAGAACTTTTGATTGGGTTTGATGAACTCTTTTTCATGATGGAATTAATTACGAAGTGACTCACAAGTCCATCGTGGATGAGAAGGCTTCTGCAACTACGACATAGCTCGGATAATGCTATGCGACTCGATTAATTCGAACAGTTCAGCACCCTGTTTACTCCTTTCCTCTTCTTAAGTTCTAATGTGAAGCTCTCCATCTTTTTATATACAATTAATGGCGTCGCATTCATCAACAATGGTCTTAAGAGAAGCATGGCTTCTTCTGCTGAGCCTTCTCAGACTTATGTTGAACCTTTCTGGCTTGATGTTGTTGATTGTCCGAGATAGGCTTGAGGCACACCTTCTCAATTGCAGAGGTTCAACTAAGGTTGTAAGCTTCCGTACGAATCAATGCTGACAGTCCAGTATTTGCTGACCCGGGCACAATTTAAAAGCCTAGTTCTTCGATAGCCTCTGAAAGACTTTTAGCGAACGATGTCTTTTTGTCTATGTCAATGCGATTCAGTTTTTTTTTTCTTTCTGGCTCACATCAGCAGATCTTTATTGTTCACCCTATCACAGCCCCCAACTTCTCTCAAATGGTCGTGCCCTTCCACCAATCAAGAGAGTTCTTTCAGGTCTAAGATAACGTGTACCGAATATATAACTGTTTCTGGCATATGAACGTATTCGAATGCACTTGCATCCCTTACCAAAAACCGGTAGCATTTCCTCCGTGATCCACCTCTTATCCGCCACCTGGAATTGCACCATGTAGCCTCAATACCAACTAGTAGGAATGTTCCTCCGAGGGAATCTTCAATAATAGAGATCTAGCATTGTTAACATACTATACAAAACCGATTCGATCAGGGGCTGAATCCAGACTATTTATCCACATTAATATTATGTTTCCAACATTATAGGTGGTATCAAGTTGTTCCGGAACTCCTGCGCATCCCAAACCTTTTAAAAACCTATTCGATCAACAAGCAAAAAAATTCACTGGTAATTTCTCAACTCTGTCAACGATTTCTTGCCCGAAACGCTATAAATAGTACAGTAGACGATTATAATTAATAAATATAATGACATATAATGAATGATGGTACGTTCGTTTTGATGGCTCTTGTTAAACAAAGCGAACGTACCAATATTCATTATAATCGTCTACTGTACTATTTACAGCTCGAAGACATTCCATGCATTTGAAAATGTTAGTTTTGCTTCTGCCTCAAGGTTGTTAGGTGGAAATCTTTATTTTGGCCAACGTTTCGACGGACTCGTCGTTTTCAAAGGCCTCACTTCCACCGCGAAGTGTAGCACTACGCTACACGGTTAGTACTAATAAATTAATTATGAGATTTCGCTA
>UZAF01018414.1:0-15982 GCA_900617895.1 Haemonchus placei | reverse complement strand
CTGAGTTCAAGGTAAGCCATGTGGCACTCTTGTATTGATCGAGTCGAGAGGGGTCTACTAGTCTAGAGGACTGTTTTAAGTATTGTCTAGGCCTACGTGAGGACCAATCTCAAATTGTTTTTCGGCTTTCAGGCTCTGAAGAAGGCGAAGAGGCCGAAACTAAGCTGTATAAATTTGTGAATCTCGGAAGGGCTCAAAACATCTCAAGTGACACCTCGAGGCAGAAGCAAAACTAACATTTTCAAGAACAACAGCAATGCCGAGGTTTCAAGATGGGGGAACTTGGAATTCCGTGCACTCCTTCACGGTGCACGCGAAGCTTCTTCGAATTCACCGGTCCGGGCTTTCTTCAACGGTTCCTTAGAAGCAGTAACTGCGACGTACTTCGAAGCGAAAGCTTTCCTATCCTGTATATCCTCCTGTCTTCTGAGCCTCGCTGTTCTGTAGAAAACAGTTCAGTAAAGGCACCAAAATGCTTGCGAACTTACAGTGAGACTTGATCCATTTGTAAGAAATTTACTGGAGGGCATTCATTTTTTTCAGCCGAGAGCGGGTTAAATTTTAAGGTATATGACGATGATCGACCAAGGGGAGCTGTTAGTCATGGCAGCATCGTGCGATAGGCGACAACAGTACCATCTATCGCGGAGCAGGTGTTATGCCTGGCACAGGACCAAAGCCAAAACAGTGCGCGATAATAAGGAATGTGAATCCTTTTCAATCTCTCATTTCGGTATGTAAAGAAGACTTGGTTTCTTTCTGTAACTACTGTCCTGTCTGTAACTGGTGCTCACAATTCCCCGTTGAACGACTTCGGGTTATGTACCCTTGATACCTCCGTTGACGGATATCGTATTCATTACGGGAGCCTTGATACGACTTCGAAAGTGTGTGAGGGCTTTGAGATGCCCTTAATTTAGACTGATTTACAGGGTGCGCCACGAATGTGGCAACATATCAGTTGGACTACAGAAACCGCAGTTCGTATTGATACATAGTGAACACATATGAACTATTAACTATGCATCGTGTTATATAAACAAGACGTATGTATCGTCATTTTTAGAATCGTCTCCTGTATTGATTATAGCTCGGAGACATCTCGATAATCATTCACGGTGGCACGCAAAATTTCTTCAGGATTACCAGCCCAGGATTTTTCAGCGATTCCAAAGCAGCAGCAACTGCAACTTATTCCCAAGCGCATGCTTCTCTCACCAGTGTGGATCATACCCAACAGTAAGCTGGACTGCGGTCAAGAGATTCGGAGGACAATCGGAAGCAGGGGTGAATCGCAAACATTCCCTCATTACCAGTCTTGATGTTTACTCTTTTGTGAGCAGTCTGAAGTTTTCGAATCGTGCCCTCGATATTATTTTTGACTTTTATCAGAATTATCTCGAAGTTGTACATTGAGACTATTTTCTATAAAATTCTTGACAGAAAATTAGCGATATCGCTTCGATGGCACAGACTGAAGCACACAGTCATAGATGAAGGTGAAATGCTACGGGTAACGATCCGACCTTTCTCCTTGGCTTCGGCACTCACAGTGGCAGTCGTGTATTCTGAGACTTAAATTTTTCTACCGCGCCAAACACCTTTCCGTCAGAAAAAAGTGTGTCGGAGCGCGTGCTGTGTACTAATGGGACACCGCATTTCTTCCTCTGAAATTTTCGATCGTCAGAAACCTAGAGAAGCTTTTGAAACCTATCTAACTACAATCGTTTTTTGTTTGAGAAAACTCCCATCCGAGGTAGAAGATACGTCACCTTGGCAGCCATTATAGTCGTGCTTCTGCTGTTTTCGCGATGTAATCATTTCCTAAGAATCCCGTTTTTGAACTGTCCACGCAGCGCGATATAATAGACGTGTGCGAGAGGTGTCGAAACGGCGAGTGGACTCGGGAAGAGGATTCACCAAACATGCGCACAGATGGAGCGGCTGGAGGGTGAGGGCAAAGTGTCACCATTGTTCGTAAAGTAAGTATTTGAGCGCAGGAAAATACGTATGTGAGATCAGGTATATATGAAATATCATGGAATGCAGATCAGGAAAAATGCTCCTTCAAAAAGGTATTACCATATTTATGGCGCACACTGTAGTTTCTTGGCCAAATAAGAATTTACCTGTTGACGGGATTTAGTGTTATAAAGGCGATGATTACTTATTGAAAAGGCAGCAAGGTAGCGATTGAACAATAGAGCATCGTCTTTGCTGAGTTCAGCGCTTTTATCGGCAATCCTAGCTAAACAAGATTCAGTGGATTGTTTTCGACTGCAATTCGCATATGTAAGCGACTGTATCTGGAGACCCTCGCATCGGCACTCTTTTTCGTCACTACGCAAAGTATTACAGATCCAATAACTTGTGCAGTAAGATGATCAGCGATCTTTCTCAATAGATTTAATGGTTATGAGATGGTTATGCTTCGCTTAACAATTTCTTGACCGCTTCTGAAGAAGATCAAGTACGGAGCTGTAGATGAATTGTACAGCATAATAATCAGCAGAGAACGTAACTTTTTACAAATGGTACAGCAGAATAATCGGCGGTCTCTCCGAATTGGTCTAATGGATACGGTTGTGGTTGGCTTGACGTTTACTAAACCGCTTTCTTTCCTTCAATGATGTACGTTCTTCGTTTCCTATCGCCGTGAAGACCCTTTTTCAAAGTAAAATGGAGGTCATTTGAATAGAAAGCATTTTACAACAACCTGCTGTGACAAATATCAGAGAAAGTGAAGATAATGGTTTCTAATGGTTTCTTCCAGCTGGTTTTGATTTCGGAGGTTCTAGATTTGTGGTCAAATGAATTTGTAGTATTTTTGGCGTTTATGACAACAAGAGCTGGAACGGATGTCAAAATGTAAAGCTTAATTTTGAACAGCTCATGGTAAGAATTGGACGGATGTCAATGTTAAAATTGATCAGAGATAAGGTTTACGTATGAGGCGGGCAAAAAATTGACGATAGAGTATCACATCCTGTGAGGATTCCCCTAGTTCGACTCAAAAACTCAAGGCTAAAATTTGAGGGTCCTCCCATCATCGCCGAAGATTATATGGATGTCAACGGAATGGCTGTGAATCCTTATATGCGTGTGTATCCGAAGCGAATGATTGAAACAGGAATATCGACCATTGATGTAATGGCAACAATTTCTCGTGGACAGGTAATGTAACGACTTTGAAAAGTGATGTTGTGTACACTGTTCTGAATGGGAGGTTGAAGAATTTCACGTTGCTGTGAAAGGTTCAATGATCGCGCGAAACTGCATTTATAGATAGCCTGTGCCTATTTCTTCCTACACCCTTGAATGAAATTGACGCTACACCACAGGTCACCCACTACGCGCTAATAAAAAGGGAAGCATAGTCATTCCTTGTCTCAACCCTTTTCAATTCAGTTTTCGGGACCTACTTTGCATTCGATTTTCATTCAGAATCGAAGTAATGTTCTTAGATTGTACGCATATCTATATGGCCTATGCGCTGTGTTGTAGTGGACGACGGAGTATGGATTAGAGCTTTTTCCATTAAGCGGATCTTGTACTAGATTTTGTACTAGTTGACCAACCCAAAACGAATAAAGGAACCGGTTCTCGTGGATGGGTATTGAACTGGGATTTGAGCCGTTCATCATTCGCGTGCTGGCATACACTTGGCACTACACTGCCTCAACCCACGCTTATATTTACATACATATATACATATACATACATATATATACATATATATATGAGGCAAAGACAAGAACAATCTGCCGTGAGACTATTTTGCTTGCGCCGTAATATACCTTCTCTCATCCTCAGGAGAGTATGTTGAGATCTCTGACGTACAGCCCTTTATATAACTCTTGAGGAAGTTCCTAAATCAACAATTTTCGTTGCACGGCAACCGTCCACACTGAGGTCGACGAATCCCGACGAATCCCATAAAATATAAACAGCCGTAAGGTGCGCATTCCTTCCACTCCTCGTTGCAATCGCCTTACAAGCTTTTTTTTTGTTATACAGTTTAACTCGGCTCTTCAAGTTCTATGATTCCATAATGCACGTGCTAGTATCATAAGGAGAGTATGTAGAGATGTCCTGACTCACAGCCCTCTATATCATCAGCATCAAGCTCATCAAATCGAGTTTTGAAAGCCTGGAAAAGCGTGAATTTAGGACGCAGCGTGAAAAATCCGTAGCCGAATAAATTCCTGATCTACAGAATCCCTAAATATGAGTACGCGACACATCCTGCAGAATGACAATTCAAGTTGGAAGCAGGATCAGCGGGAAGCTCCGCTCATGAGAAATCCAGGCATATGAAAAGGTTTCGATTCCGTGCATTAGCTTTTTTAGGAAAATTGAAGTGTGAGTCTCCAAGCACCTAGAACGTTGCCTGTGGAAATAATAGCATCCCTACATTCCGATAGGGAATCTCACCTCGGATTTTTTGAAATTTTATCTTCCGATTCCCATCAAGTCGGTCATACAGACTGATACACTAATCAGATATGAAGGGCGCGCCATAAATATGGCAACAACTTTACGGAGCTCAGCGATTTTTTGCTTAGAGAGTTTTTCCAATTATGCACATCCCTTATGTTTACCATAGACCTTAGTTCACATATCTAATTTGGTGTTCTTAATTCGCCTGTTTTCGAGAGGCAATGAAGCCCGCGATCATGCAGCAGGTGTTCCTTCTTTGCGCCCATAAGGTGAGTGCTTTTCCAGGGTTACTCGTCGTTTTGACATTTGCGCGTGAAAGTTTCCTGTATCGCGATGCGTGGACAAGTCGACGACTGGCTCGAAGGCGGTCGTCTTGTCTCGATTACAGTCTTTCATCCGCATACAATTGCTTGGAAATGATTACGCTACTACGAAACCTGCAGAAACACGAGAAAAATTATTGTAGAAATGAATGCATGTTCTACTTCAATGAAAACAGTCTTCCCCGAGCAAATACTGTCTCCAGTCTGATTTCGGAAGCCATAGGAACCTTCTGACGAAAAGAAGTCTGAGATGAAGGACGAATGCCGTGCCCTACTTGCATGCGGCACCCTCTTCGACAGCATTTTTTTGACGAAAAAGTTTCAGCTTGGAAGGAACATCCAGATACCGGAAAAGATACCAGAATTTCTCACTACAATTGGCGCGAAGGCTATTGTTATTACTGGTAGGCTCGCCGGGCTCCCTTCCTCGTGTTAAAATGGATTCCCCGCCTGCACCTTTTTCAAATTTGGAGGCTTCGTTAGATAAGAACAGGAGTTATTTCCCGGCCAAACACAAACACCCAACACAATTCGTGCGCGCCCCGTCCGCCATGAACGAACCTAATTAGGTTCTGTGTGTTTGCGTAACTCGTTTTATTTCCGACTTTTTGACCGTGGTTTCGAGATTTCGCTTTCGAGTCCGAATTATCATTTTTCTGCCAACGCCTCGCCTCTTGTGAGCGGAGTTGAGTCCTGCCGCCCGACATATAGTAGCGCTCAAAAGTCTTCGGTGAAATGCTCCTTCAGTCGTACTTTTCAGTCGTAACTCCTTTCCTAGTGGATCGAATCATGCGAAGTTTCAATATGCGTAGCATGGGCATAATACGAGCACTCTAGATCATGGTTTGAATTTTTCGCACAACCCCCCCCCCCCCTCATATAGGTGGAGTGTGGTCTTGCGACCCACCATAAGTGTTTCTATCCTGCCGCCTGCACACCCATGAATATTGAGCGCTCTAGGTCCACGGGAACAGGAGCTATGAATTTCCACTCAAACCCCGCCCTCTGGCCCACTGTGGGCGGAGTCCGGTCCTGCCGCCCAGCATAAGCGTTCCCATCCTGGCGCCTGTATTTCTATCGCATATGAGCGCTCTAGGTTCAAGCTCGAAAATTTCCACAAACCCCGCCCCTTGTAGGCGGAGTCGGGTCCTGCCACGCACCATAAAAGTGTTCCCATACTGCCGCCTGAGCTCCTACCTATTTTGAACGCTCTAGTTCCAAGTTTGAATTTTTCATGACTCCAATTACAGTGGCTCCTTCCAGGCGGAGTCCGGTCCTGCCACCCACCATAGTGTTCCCATCCTATCTGGGGTACTCCTACCAAATTTGGTCACTCTAGGTATCCTGGGACTGGAGTTATGATTTTCCTCCCAAACCCCACCCACTAGTTAATTTTCGGAGAACGCCCCGTCCATAGGGTGTGGGTCTTCTTAGTTCGGTCTAACTTAGCAATGCACACGTCTAGCCACCTTTACACCCCAGTTTTGAAGCCGTCTTGTGACTGAATTTGAAATCATGGTCCTCAGTACAGCTCATTTCGATGCACACCACGCCCATTGTGTGCGGGGCTCCACCAAGCTGATAGGTTCTTTATACTTCCCGGGACATGACCCACCCATCCCACGCTTGACCCGGTCTCTCCAGGCAGATCTAAAGGAGCTAAGGAATTTCGTGACAGAAATACATAACGACATAACGACAGACGACAGACGAAGCGCTTTACAGTAAGTGAGATTATTAAATATTTAATGTTTACTACATGCACGAAATGTACAAGAAATTCGGACGAAAGTCCCTACAACAACGTATGAACAAAAAAAAACAACTTCAGCTTAGTGAAAAGGAAACAAAAAATGCAAACAAAAATGCGAGTAAAAGAGTACAAGAAGGAAACGTACCTGACTATCCCTCTTAGTATCATAATGTGAAAAAACGCGAATGAGTCTGAATAATGAAATGCAAACACAATTTTTTTATGATGGTGCATCCCTTTAAACATGAAGTGTTTCTTGATCATTTTTCTGAGCTCAGCAGAAGCACGAATTAGGATAAAGTTTGCTCGTATACTAGATCCTGCAGGAGGCTGTACTAGACTTTGCCTGAGAGTTTCTAACTCTTTGAATGAACGTTCGCTTTCCTCGACCTCAGAACCTAACCGTTGCCACAACTCACGACTCCTTCCGAGGAGTTTGAAACTTGTTTTTCAGAAGATGGCCCAAGATAATGAGATAATGCTGCTCGGGAACGCCTTCAGCCGGAAAAATATGTTTTTTTTATAACTATAACCTATAATCCCACTATAACCCCCTGAAGAAAGAAGCACCGCTGCAGTTGAGTCAATAGAAACTGCAGTTCTCACCCTACCACAGCTTTTTGCGCAAGGTAATCGTTACCCACCTCAATGCTCCTTCCTCTTGAGCCTCACTTGAAAACTATATGTTTTCAGATAGGAACATTCCTGAGCATAGGCGAGGTCGGGTACCCCTACCTCTTTGCGCTCCAGGGATGAGCGCGGTCCCCCCTCTACCCGCCGTTTAGGTGGCAACTGGAGCGCATGCGCTGCAATAGCAATGTAGCTGAGAAGGGCCGATTTGCTGTGAACAAACGGCGGCTCATGAAAGTCAGATTTTGGTTGGTTGGAACACCCTGGCGTCTGCTTGCTTCAATACGGGCGAGCTCGTTCTAAGCATGATTGTAGTGAGCGAGGAACAGCGTACCGCGCTCACACATACCGCTTTCTAGAGCGGATGAAGATTTGAAATCAGTGGATGATTGCTGTAATTCCAGCGAAATCAGCGCAACGTACCTGCCTTAGACTTTAAGAGTTTCAGTAGAGAGTTTGCCACGTCTTGTAGATGACCATTTATTGGTGTTTGCGTCAAAACAGTGCGATGTGAAGCGTCAAAAAAGTCTGAAAAGTCATTATTCGGAGACGTTTAATTTCAAACTTACCAATTCACGGAGTTAGTATTAGTTCAGCTGAACTCGGAAAGATTAGGCGTCAACCGATAAATTGAGTAACAGGAGGACCGGTGGGAGTATAGAGATTCTACCTGAATCAAGCCAACGTTAATGCTGCACACCCGATTTATTCAGATCATTAGGCCTTACCGCAACTCCAATCAGTTGATTGAACACAAAAAAGTAGTTGACTTTGTTTTTCTACCCATGGGTTGAAGCCTCATGCTTGATCATTAGAGATGGCAACGTGGAGATGACAGGCAATCGTTTGAATTCGAGGAAAGTGAGTGCAGACATCCGTTCTCAGAATATAAGCATTTATATTTTTCAGAAAATCGCGATATTTTCTGGCGCTGGGTTGCCACATAATGAAATTGCCGGACAAATAGTTCGACAGGCTGGCAAGTTTTTCTGTGTTCTAAAATTTCAGGCTCCTGTCATTCGCTACTGTGACACCTCAGCAGGACTACGTTCTCACCACTACTGAATAAAGGATAAAGGATAAAGTTTTTGGCGTTAATCAATCCCGTCTGAGGGATGCGCCCCCGCACTCGACTTCCATTCAGAATCGTAGTGGCGTAATGAGTGCGTATGTGTCCTATACAATGACTTGCGGTGGCCAGTCGATGTACAAGTCAGTGCTTTTATCCTCCCAGACGGTCTGGTACCAATTCACCGACCCCGGAGGGATGGAAGGCTTGGTTGGCCTGGGCGGGCATCGATCCGGGATTCGATCCCCTGACCGCGCTTGTGATATAGTGCGCCACTTTCGAGACCTGTCACAAAGAGTTTGGATTTATCTTGAGCGCACCATAGCCCTTCCTAAGAGCGATAAAAGCTGATTGAGGCAGTAACATAGATCTATTCGGCTTTGAGTAGAGCTAACAGTGGAGAGCTGCTTTGGACCCGTCGTATACAAAACTCCAAGGAAAGGACTGATTTGAGCTGCACCAACCCCGACCTGACTGCTTGGTGTTTCTGTACCGAATAGTCAGTTCGAAGGAAGGATACTGACCTTTCGAAACGGTGTTAGACCACCACGCACACAGTTCTCAAACAACAATTTTTTTACACAACAAACAGAATAATTACGCGAGCCGGGATTATCGAAACAAATAAAATAAGAAAGAAACAGTCCAGTAAAGGGGGTGTGAGGGAGTCTGGGCGGGGATGTTCTATCCTCGACAGGGCCGTCGTCGACCTTAAGTGCCTTTCTAATTCCTGCTTAAATCACCCCAGTGCTTCGCAGGTCGCTGCAATGATCTTGATTCGGCCCACATGCCTCCCCCCTCCGAAGCTGCTGTCCTCAGCAGCTGGGGCTCCATCCCTTTAAGTTCTAGGAAAGGTACCGAATTATTCGTCTTGCCTTTAATCGTCTCGTACACTATTTTCGCACATCCCACGGTGCAGTCGATTCCGTAAAGTGATAAGCACGATTCTGGTATTCCAAGCTCACAGAATATTTCTCTTTCCTCTATTTTCGAGTTTGCCGTTCTGAAAAACTGTCCAGATCCCGCTCTTTTTTTCAGAGTTTCATCCAATTGTTTCCAGATATCGATCATCTTTTTCCACACCTCAGAACTCTTCAACCTCAACAACCGAAGGCCATGCCGAAACTATATGGCCACCATTCTCAAAAGACCTTTCGCAGGCCTTTACCACTTCCGTAACTTCGTCCTCTTTGAATTTTCGTCCCAAAGGCCAAACAATAACCCATAGGGGGTGTGCCAACCATTAATTGAGAATCTCCCCAAGCTGCAAAAAATTCGGGTTCACCCGTGTCGAGATTCCCCGCTTAAGACCATCTCTTTCTAAGAGTGCTGCAGATGCCGGTGCTGCGAAAGCAGTAGATCCCTCCTTGATGGGCCTTTTAACCCATTCCTCCTACTCGAGTTCTTTTTTCACTTTTTTCAGTGCGGAATCGTGAATCTTCTCAAATTCATAATCCTCGTTTCTCTCGTGGCGTGTTATTCCTATAGTGACTCAAACGGACTCGGTCCAGTCCATGCACTTGTTGTAGGCTAAACAAATGACTTTTTGTAGAGTTTCTTCGTCCAAACAGATCGTTTCATCTTTCCAAAATTTATTTTTGCTGCCATTTCGATGTCGTTCTAATAAATACTTGCGATGCGCCAAGAATTCCACAGCGTGCCCAGCGGTTTCTTCGAGAACGCGCCCGGCAAATGTATTCCTTTCAATTCTTCCAATTTTACATCCTTCAGACATCCTTCCTTGCAAACGAATTTCAGGTGACCTTTTTCTTGACTTGAACGGATGTCTGCACCTCTGAAACAAGTAGTGATTATTCTATTGATATTAGCTCTCTGCTTTCTTCCTCTTCTACCCCTATTTGCAACCGTGTCAACGCGGTCATCTGGAATATAGGGCGGTACCAGCCTTAACATATCAAACTAGACTCTTATCGGTTCCACGTTCTCTCCTGTTCTACTAACCACTGCCGAATTATCACACTTCTCTATTACCCAAAATGATCCTGCCCACTCACATGTCAGTTTGGGGGTGGAAACTCATAACTTTTTCATTCGGGGATACCATGTACACCCGGTCTCTGTCTTATTTCCTCTATCACTTCATCCAACATCTCACTTATACTCTCCACTGCAAATTTGTGTTCACCATTAACCTGCATCGAGTTGACTCCGGCGTCCGCGGCGTGGTTCGTGTTGTTTTCCGACGCCATTTCAGAACTTGGCAGCTTAGATTGATCGGTATGTCAACAATATTAGCGAGACCGAGCGAAATCACAATACGCACGAATCCACGTAGAGAGTTGATGCCTCGACACTTATTTCTTGCTCACTTCTACTAACTTAAACAGCTTACTCTGCGTCCCATCGTGTAACCTGCACGTTTTGCTAAAACTCGCTTCTATTCCCACTCGATCACGGATACTCCTCGTGAATTCCTCACCACTCTAGGACGGCTTCCTCTGCGTCCTTTTCCGTGTGCTCCCCTCGAGCCCATCCTTTGATCACAGTCGATACCCTCGGTGATTTTTCCGCTACACTAGGACGGCCTACTATGCGCACTTTTTGTAACAGGTGGGCCACACTCGAACCTTGCCCTTGATCTTAATCGATGATCGATAGCTCTAGTGGTGGGCGCCTTTCCACTCTTCTCGGCCTGCCTCACCAACCCTTAAAACCTAGAGTAGCCTCGTTACCTGCCACCGTGATCTCACACTTCCTGCGTGCGCTGTTTGCCTGACCCTGTCCAGCCGATACTCTCGAAAGGTTCGGCCCCCATGTACCGAATAATCAGTTTGAAGGAAAGATATCGACCGATTGAAGCGATGTTAGACCACCACGCGCACAGTTCTCGAATAACAATTTATCCGCACAATAAACAGAATAATTACGCGAGACAAATCGGGATTGTCGAAACAAATGAAATAAGAAAGAAACAGTCCAGTAGAGGGGGAATGAAGCAGTGCTGGCGGGAACATTCTATCCTAGACAAGGCTGTCGTCGTCCTTAGGTACCTTTCTAATTCCCGCCTAGATCACCCCTTCGCATAGTACAGTAGCGCTCAAAAGTCTTTGGTGAAATGGTCCTTCAGCCGCACTTTTCAGTCATAACTCCTTTCCTACTGGATCTAATTTTGCGAAATTTCTATATCTGGAGCGTGGGTGTAGTGTGAGTATTTACCACTATTAACCTGCAATCTGATTATGTTCCAGATATCCAAAAGGGCTTGAACAAAAAATCAACTGGAAATACGAATGGTGGTCCTTCCAAGAGTCCTTTCTTTTTTGCCATGTCCAATGTGTACGAGCGGTAACGCCGAACGCAATAGATGCGAAAAACGCACATAAGGTGCGAATAAGTGCAGACGTCAACAACTTTACTTTTAGCAAAATCTGTTACCGCAACAAACACCTATCTGTGGATATTGCAGCTTCGCAGTCAAATAGTGTAGGGTGCAATATGCTCTAGTTGGACATATCCAAATTTCGCGCGATTTGGTCTACTAAGAAAAAAGTTATGAACGAAAAAGCGTCAAAGCATTTCACCGAAGAATTTTGAGCGCTGATGTAGGTCGCCGCAATGATCTTGATTCGGCCCACAATTCAACATATTATTTTAAACAGTTTCGTATATATTTTTAGGGGAATGCTCATACGCATATATGTATGTGGAAACAGAGGCGAAGTAGCACTCGGTAAAGACAAAAATCTAAAGATAGCTGATGGTAGATGGATGCGATCTGTGAAAGAACAGTGTTTGAAAAGTCGATCTTACTATTTTGATCTGACTGATTGCATTTCAGAATAGGTGACTTTTTTCTCCCCGACAAGCCCGATTATGATCTGTAGTTGAACCTAGGAGTCGTGCTTATCGATATTCTTACGACCTATATTTCTTTGAGCCTTCCAACTCTGCTCTACCGTGTAGATTAGGGATTATCTGCGAGGCATTGGTTCGACCAACTTGTCGATCGGGCACTTGTCAATTTTCTTCCATTCTTCTTCAAATTGGCCAAACCTCTGGGTAGCTGTTTTACCAGCACAGAGTCTCAAGGTGCCAAGAAATGTCTCTCGTTGAAGACTCTCGAGCTATTACGCTAGCGTAGGATCGCGCGAGCTGCAGGCAATAACCAGTTAATGTCCAAACTTGCGAAGCTATGATGCGAAGCGATAAAGGAAGATCTGAAAGAGAGAAGAGCAGCAGATCAAAAGATGTGAATTCTGTAACTGGTCGGTAGATGCAGCACCGGTAACTTGTGCATTGTTGAAAATCAGTCGACTGAGGGACAATGTGTAGGGCTTCTGGGACGGGAACTGAACCAATTCTGAGTCAAAGGCTAAGTTCTAGTCTACCATGCTTTTCTTTTCTTCCCACTGCGAAAGGATGGCTCCCCTTAGTCACAGTGAGAGTAGAACTAGAGTAGTAGTATCGGAAAACATATGAAGCAGATAAAACTCGGCGAGCAGAATGTAATCTTAGCCTCAACTTCATCGATATCCTACGGTTTTTCTCTGCCCACGTTGTATCTCAGTGTTGATACTCCCGATCTTTGGCCAACGATGTACGCTAACGGAGTTATACTATATGTATTTGTTAAAATATACAGTACAGGTCAAAAAGAAATCACCTTGAACCTTTTTTCTCATAACTCATCTCAAACTCGACGTTTTTGAATGATTTTTTGGTATGTTGACAACAGCGATGATCCTTAATGTTCCCACCATAGAACTCACAAAACTTCTTCTTATTTCGGGTAGAAGGCCATGTTTTACTTTTTTCCTGAACAGGACAAAATAACACCAGTTTCAAGAATTCAAAACAAATCACTTGACCCAAACGCTATCATCATGAGATTAAAACCTAAACAACTACTAACCTAATACTTTGTAGCGAAGCCGTTGGCATCGATGACGGCTTCAGCCCACCTGAGCTACGTAAATTATAAGACACGGTGACTTCCCTTTGTCGTCCTGAATTGAAGATCACGTCTGTCTGTCCGCCTACCATCTTAGCCAAAACGGACATATCCTCCCTTCAGTTCTCTCTCCCAAATCCGACAAGCCATCACGTCGAAGACGAAGAGTGTACAAGAACATTGAGGAAGCAGAGGAAAAGACACTCTCCGACTCCGCGCTCACCTTTTCCACACTACGATCCTTGTGCTGTGACGCACGCCTCAGAGACATTAATTCTGCGAAAGCAGGATGAGCATGCTACCAGCGTTACTCAGCGCACTTCGGAAAGGGCGATGCTCGGAGTTTCCCTATTCACGAAAGTGCAGAAGAGAATCCGGAGTTCCGAGTTCCGCCAACGAATAGAGATCAGGGTTGTTTGCTTCAAGAAATCAAAGATCACCTGGCAGGATTCGTAATGCGACATTGTAATGGCCTTTGGGCCATGGCGGTTACTGACTGGATCCCTGTGGACGTCAAACGAATACCAA
Source organism: Haemonchus placei (assembly GCA_900617895.1). NCBI lineage: Eukaryota > Metazoa > Nematoda > Chromadorea > Rhabditida > Trichostrongylidae > Haemonchus > Haemonchus placei. Next base: position 2,327 of record UZAF01018414.1, on the reverse strand, counting down.
GACGGCTAACAACGCGATGGCCAGATTTTTTCATGGAAGCTCTGAATGAAAGGAATGTTTTCCCCGTGTTCCTCGAGCAAGTACGACTCGCTGGACTACGCTGGCTTACGATAGGGACGAATGGAGGCGTTGCTGGCGCCCGCTCAAGAAAACGATGATCAAGGGAACGGCAGGTGATACAGGCGGACAATCATTTTAATTATCCTTAGATCCTAAACTTTCTATATTCCTCTTAAAGGCACAGTTCACGATAATTTTGGGGTATCCGGTTTTTGACAGGAAATGATAGGTACGGCCCACAATAGTGCAATGGTGAAGCAGAAAACGCGAAAAGCGATGAATAAAAAGATGTACAAAGCTTCAAAAAAGAAGAGAAAAGGGGGTTGGACGAGTTACACGGCGAAAAAACGGCGGTTAAAGAAATTTTCGGGCGAGTCAGACGAACGCGGCGCAGTGTCTGCAATTGCACACAACAAATCAAAACAGCTGATTTTGGCTTCTTCGTTGAAACTAACTATTCTCCTGCTGCAACTAAGCTGTATTATGCTGCAGGATCTATTCGCCGGGACGAGAAGGTAAGTTAATTTGATTATATTCTTGTTTTTATAGTTAAATTTTCTTCTATATGTATTTACTTCGTTGAATTGTGTTCTTTTATCAATTTCATTCTAGTATTATCAATTGTTTTTTGTTTCCCATGTATGTTCTTCATTTGGGGTCATTGATGTATTCTTGTACAATGTCAGAAACACTCTTTGACCTTCTTTTGAAGAACTATGTTCAAGTGGAACATACTATTAGCATGTCAACCCCCCTCTTTCTCGCTTATTGATTTTTCACTAATGTTACTCCAATGCGAAAGTGGTGAACAGCAATTAGATTTCGTAGTCGGCCTAGCGAGGGGCGGAGGCTGACCGTGCTTCACTCTCCGGCTCCTTACTGTGCCCTGTCCAGAACGTTTTTCGACTTCATCCCGGTACATATAGTATCAGAGGGGGCCCCGAATTCTTACCATGGGCAAATTTCCGAAACCATTTTTATCGTGAACTGTGCCTTTAACATAAATGCTGAAGGATGTTGATGAGGTGGATCCCGGCAGATACAGAGCAAATGGACTCCAATATGTAGTTACGCTTACACTTATGGTTATAGCTGAACTTGAAAAGAATGGCGAATGGGCGTGTTGTTTCCACCCACCTTGAGAAAGACGGGAGTCTACTTCTTGTGGGTTTTTCGACTGCAACGAAAAAATAGGGAATGAAGCAAGAGCAAAGTATAAAGTAGAGAAATGACAAATCCTGTATAGGTATGCATAGTACGATGCCAGTTTATATCGAAATCACAGTGTTGTAGTATCCAACTTCACTCGACCTTACTAACTCAACCTCCAGTACTCAATTCACTCCATCAACCGACATGCCAACAAAGCGACACACCACGTTTCTGCTCGACAGTAGCTGGCTCGTAGGTTCAAAGGCGACTTATACGAAATCACACTCAAATGTGTTTTTCGATGCTGATTTCAAATCCTCACGACAAATCTGCGGAACGGTCCTAAGAATGGAGCTACATGAGCTTTTGCTCCATGTGATATAGGGTTTGTCAAGCATGAATCGAGGTCGAGTTGTTGGGCCAGAAGCGCAGCGGGGAAAGTAGTGGTTTGCATTCCGTGTGCGGAAACTCGCTTTTCGTCCCTATGGAATGTACGCTAAAGTCTTGCAAAACAATTTTAAACCTCTCACTGATTAAAAACACCCTCCCTAACCATAAGATACATAGGAAATGATTGCTCCATAAGCTCACTTCTATCAGGCGCATTTCTTTCGGATAAAAATGATTTCTATCCTATGAAGCACTTCTCAAGTATGCTGCTCTTACACTGAATCGATGACGTGACTCGCGAAGCAAGAAGACGTAATTATTAATGGGCTTCCATGAGCATACATGACATCAAAATCCGAAACGTTCAAAGCAGTTTATCATTATCACTGCTTCCCTCAAGATGAAATGAAGAACAGCATTGCCAAGGTGTTGAAGTGAGACGAATCGGTACTTTACAATCTCTCGCGATTGATCTTGACTTCCGCCAATGATATTAGTGGAGCGCGATTAGCTCTCCATTAATATCATTGAAAGTGCAAATTTTCTCGGTCATTGAAAGGTTGCCTTTAACCTGGAAGAAACGTTGCCTTCTACCTGGACCAAGAAGCAGTGCTCATGGCGGGATCATGAAATTTGGACTCTGGATAGGATAGCTGAATAAGAGGGCTTCACAATCCTACTATTAGGTTGTCGGAAAAGTATTTGCGCCTTTTGCAATTTTTTTT
>UZAF01018413.1:22162-33431 GCA_900617895.1 Haemonchus placei | reverse complement strand
ATATATTTTCCAAGATTGAAGCAGTAAACAGAGAGGTAGGTGTCAGGCTTTTTTCATAATTTAGAAATTAAAGTTGTATCGTTTTAGCTGGTTGCCTGACTCCGCAATAGAATTGACTCTCGAATTTTTTTGTGAATGGGTACACGTAGAGTGTCGTCACCCAATGGCGACTTTACTCTTTTCTTCACCATTCAAAGCCCCTTCTCGAACTTCCATCCATGTCGTTTCCAACAGACCGCAATGGATGGTTCAAGGAGGCGATTCACATGCGTTGAACAATACTACATGTAGGTTATTTCCTCTATTCGATGTATTCAGATTTTACCCAACTTGGTCGAATTTTTGGTTGTTTGTAAGTGGTGTCAGCAGGGCGCTGAGTTTTAGTGAATCAGCATTTTCTTGAATGAATCTTGTGTTGAATAGTACGAGTTGTAGGTATAGCAAAGCTTTGTCGGCCGGAGATAAAACAGCTGCTGAACAAATAATGTCAGAACGCGATCCGAAGAACATGAAACGAATCGGCACGAAGATTGAAGGATTTGATCGGGAAAGGTCGGTTTGCCTGTCTTTTATCGGTACAGAAGCTATTAGGGAAGTTGTGCGTAGCAGTTAAAGTTGTTTTCTCTGTAAACCTTTTGAGAACTTAATATGACGTATATCTTGGAAACGACCACAGTCGGTCATCACTGAACAGCATAGAACTACCTTGAAGCATACTTATAAACCTTTTCTTTCTAGGTGGGATGGCATGAGCACATCTATCATGACCCTTGCCTTAGAAGCGAAGTTCATGCAAGACACTCAAATGCGTTACATGCTGTTTTTGACTCACGGTTCAAGGCTTGTCGAATGTTCACCGTCTGACGTCATCTGGGGCATTGGTAAGTCCAACTTTTACTCCATTTCGTGATTTTTCCTAGGTTTGTTATAGTTTACTTTTCCATGATCATACAGGAAAGAAAATATTTTACTCTTTTGTATTCATATGGGAAAAAATATTTCTAATGTGTTTTCCAAGTTAAGAAACACCTTAAGGAGTCGTGAGATGATGCTATTGGTCATGCTTCTTACTCTGATTTAGTTTCGTTGAAGTGCTTTCCTTTCTGTGTTGTAACATCTCATCATAGGCCCACAGTCTTTCGCTGGATTCCTGCCTACGTATTTCTTTCCATAAGATAACTTACTCTGAGCATCCGCTTACTCCGGAGGGAATAAAGATGGTCAGTCGCAGTAATAGAGATATTCTGAGTTTTGATGCCTAACAAGGAGATGCTTTTAATTTGTTCTGTGTAATAATAGGAGATAATTCTGAAAAAATGGCGAGAATTAAGCTAGTATGTCGTAGTCTTCCTAGCTTGTTTGTACAAGACCGTCTCTCCACCTCACTGTTTCTTTCAAAGATGGACAGAGCAGTGCTTACCAATGTTGTGCTAAAGTTATGCTATGAATACAGAATCATCCGCGCGCGGTAAGCTCAGGTCTCCCAATCAACAGTCCAGATGCCGTTAATCCTTCACGATGGCGTGGTAAAAATCGTCTTGGAAGCCTTATGGATGCTGTACGAGAGAAATTATGGGTCATGGATGAATACAGGTAAGTTATCCTGGTCACGTTGTTTTAATGTCCACAATAGAAGTAATCTGGGCTTCTTATGGAATATATATTGATACAAAGAAATACGTAAATGAACCGAATTCCAGAGCATTACGCGACGAAGTCGAAACACAAATGAATTTGTTCCCTGGTTACGCGGATTTATATTTCTCTTCAAAATTAACGAGGTAGAAAGCTACTCGTTACTATTTTGCTATTCAAAAATGCTTAAAAATCCTTTCTACTTCATTCCTTTACTTCAAAAAAATGTGAAATACCGGAACGATTATGACGATGTTGTGCTCCGTAGTTGTAGGCATGGCTGGTCACATTAATGTCTTCCAGTCAATCGAAAGCAGCTTTTTTTGAACTTCAAAATCAAGTACACATCTCTGGGTGATACCTGCACTTCAGCGTTGGACGTCAGGTACCGAGCAAATCCAAGAGTTTTTGCACTGTTCACCTGCGGCACCACAGCACTGCAACAAGAATTTTAACTTAAGAAACAGTGCTAGGATATTGCTTGCTGGCATTTCTGCAAGCGTCAGAACAATTCGAATGCCATTACAAATCGAATACGGAGAATACGGGAAAGAATTCAAAGTTGAAATGAATTAATCATCGCCAGGTTATCACCTGCTCGTGAGAAGTCAGATCAAATTAGATATGGAAATTACCATTCTGCCACGAAACGATTGTATGTCAAGAAGGTGGAACTTCAACTCCTGCTCACCAGCTCAATCGAGCATTGGCATATTTTTCTGTTTATTGAGTTGGACGCTTCTTACGCTGAAATGCCTATGGAGAAAGTTAGGAGCTGGTTTTTGATTTGACAAAGAGCGTCGAGTCGTTCTTTGAATTCTTCTGTCATTCTCGATACCAGGCTCACTCTTTAAACCAGCATTCAACCCCCAGATAGATTACACCTGCAAAGCCGACATCATGCGATATTGTTGAGATAGCCACTTTGAATTGATGGCAATCAAAGGATTGGTTGCCTGATTCATGGAATTGTTGCCTTATGGATTACTGGACTTCAGAGGTTTCTCTAGAGAGCGGGACAACCACACATGACTGCAGAGCAGAACTGCAACACGGAACATATTAATCAGAGCAGGTGCTTCAAGAAGGCGTGCGAGGAGCTGCTTGCTCAATGAAGTTGGCTCATGCACAAATAGTCTTGTTTGTGTGAAGAAAAATGGAAATGGGATCACCTCACCAGTTTCCCCCAAGAAGTATGCGGAAGAGTCGTAAGGTCGTTGGTGTTGTTTACATCCAGCCAATCGAAGTCATTTAGCTCTGTGGAATTAACGGTGAACCAGTGAAAAATATTTTTACCTGGAATTAATTACTTCTCTAGAACATTTTCTACGATGAATTGCATCGCTCTATGGTATTATTTTGAATTTACGGACGTATAATGCCCAGTATATTTCTAAATTTCTAATAATATGAATAGGCCTAAAGAGATGAGGGTCCAGTGATGTAGAAAGCAGAACTAGAAGGATTGTTGTCGTTTGTATCAAGTATTAGTTGTAAAACTGGAAATTCCTTTTGCTGATGGAACGTTGTACAAATTCTCTTTTTATAGATCTCGCCACTCAATCGGCGCTATCGAAGGGTGTTCTGATGCAAAGTGTTCTGATAGCTCTTCTCGACGTCAGTCTATCGATAGCGCTCTTCGGCAGCGAAGTACCGAAGCTGAAGAAGATTTGATCGCCGCGGTATACGTAGAGAAACGGCGTCGAAGCCGAAATAAATGCCCAGAAAAGGACGACACAGACACAGAGTAAGTATACTCATATACGCTTCTCGAGAAGATTTAACAAAATATTGTGTTTTTTAATTTAAGCGTGGCACCGCCATCTCGGAAGCGAATGCTGTTGGAGGGTGGTGTCAATCAGTCACCCTCAAGCACTCCTCCAGCTCAATCCCATCCTGTGAACCGTGGTAGTGATGATCCTGAAGATCATCTGAAGAAATCGTCTGAACCTCCCTCAGCAAATGCTGGCAAATCGACTGCTCTGCTTGACGTTGTGGACCCTTCCATACAAGAGATACTGCTTCCTGGCGATGTTTCGCAAAAGGATGATGTGTTCTCATGCTCCGAAGATGATGTACGTGTTGAGGATAGCGCCACTGCTGCGGCAACGAAGGAGGACGATGTTGCGGAAAGGCTTAGAGCCGCTTGTAATGAAGACGACTTGGTCACTGAAAGTGAAAAGAAGTCTGAAGAAATAGAGTTCAAAGTGCGGAAAAATGTAACCTCGAAAAGACCGCCGGATGAGGATGATGAAGTAGGTGGCGCAATTTTTTAAATAAATCTGCGAGGTTTCTTATGCAAAACAACACTTTTACTATCACCGATTGAAATTTGAATGTTTCGAGTTCCTTCGAGTTTGTTTCGATTTTATATTCAGTGCCTTATACTCTATCCATTTCTGATAGTCCCGAGAATTCTACTTACTGATCATATGGTTAAGGCTACCTCTCCTCCGAAGAAAAAACGAAAGAAACGAGACAGAAGTCAGAGTAGAAGTCGATCTCGATCGCGAAAGAGGTCTCGATCACATTCACGATCAAGGAAACGTCGGAGGTCGAGTAGGGATGAAAAGACTCATCGTAGTAGCAATTCGAAGAAGGAGAAAGAGGAGAAGTTGGTCAAGAAATCAAGCACTTCGAAAGGTATCCTCAAAAAACAGTACGAATTTCGAAGTTACGTCTTCTGGGTGGTTAAACTTGTTTTTACCTTCGATTTACAGCATTTCTTGAGCGTTTACTTCGTTTTTAGGGAGAGAATTTTGTTTTCAGAAAGCAAAACCAGCAATGACCGAAGTAGGAGTGATCGCAGTTCACGGCGCAATGGCGAAAGATCCACTTCGCGAAGCAGAGAGAGGTCTAGCAAAAAGTCGTCCGCGAGTAAAGGTTAAAAGGAACTGATACTCAGATCTAAAGGGTATTGAAATATTCTCAAATTAGGTGAAAAACGCCACAAAAAGGAGTCACCGAACGATGACAGTAAGGATGAAAGAAAGGAGAAAGCCAATAACTCAGGCGATGACGGCAACACGAGCAAACTGAACACAGGTTAGCTGCGTTCTTCTAATGGCTTGGGGTTTTATCTTACTATCCATGAACTTATTAATTTATGAATTCCATGTTTTTTACTTGGTTTTCTCCGGGTTAGTTCGCAAGGTATCTTCTGAACACGGCCAATGGGACGCGGTTCCATGGGGCGCTTTTAGTGCGGCTGTTGCAACACCATTTAATGTGTAAATTCTAATTGAATAGTAATCTTCTCGTAAAACTCTCTGGAATGCCTCCGATCATTATTCTTTTTTTTATTTTCGTTTATTTTCGTATTAATCCAGTGATTCCTGTCCAGATTAAAATTTTTCTCAGACTTTTATTGCTTGGTGTATCGCCGCTTAAACAGTAGTCGATCATCGTTGCAGTCTCAAAGTTTCCGATATTTATCGTGAGACTTTGTTGCTGAGAAGCGACAAAAGCTTTGCCCAAAGGATTTTCAATATTTTTTGCATAACTTCATCGACAGGAAATTTAGAAACCTCGAGTGTCGGTCCAACAAGCACAGCTGTAGAGACGTCACAAACTAAAACCGATAACGTGGGTAACTCAGCTGCAACACCGACTTCAAAAACAGACAAGGTACCGTTTTTTTATGTAAATCAGAAATGGCATATTCCATAATCCAAATCTCTTACATCTGAGGTTGTAGAGATTACTTTTTTTCAAATAGGTAAGGAAAAACCCTTTAAAATGTTTCCTGATGCTATTTTTCCTCATATTATCCCCCGATTTCCCCATGATTGAGAATAAGTGATTGCTTTCACCAGTCACATGTTTCAAACTAGGGTTCTGCAAATAAACTGCATGAACCAGCCGAGTTATCCCGCAGGAATTCCATGCCAGAGCAGGGTTCTTTGGGGGCTTTTGAGATTATGGGGTGAAGTTAGCAAGCAGTGGGTCAAAGAACTGATATAACATATTTCTGGAGTGATTTCCTTCAAACTCTACCAATTTTTCTATTGCTTTGGATTGAGTGATGTCTACATACTGATTGATCAGACAAATCACTCAGTTTTGTCTCACGAGGCCCACATGACCAGATACAGCATGGATTCCTTCTTTACAAGCTCTGCTGTAATTGTGGTAACGATTTTTAGATGAACAGTCTGCTGAATAGGATGAAGAAGAAATTGGCGGTGCAATCAAGACACATCCAATGATTTTATAAAATCGTCCTTTCTACCGTAGTCAGCGTGTATCATTCCAGAAACGTGTATGTTTTAATTGTTCATCTACAGAGCGGTGACTATTGTATTTGCCAACCTACTTTACTTCTGTATCGAATCTTTCGTTGAATTGTGTACCCTATACGAATTCATTGTACCTTTCTTTACTATTTTCATTGCCAAAGCGAGACGTTTCCTTCTTAAACTTCATTTCTCAGTGGGCCTCAGCCAGTTAAAATAGAATCCTGCACTCAGCAGGTCCTGTTCCGTTGGTGGACTTTATTATGGCTACTATAACTCGCCTAGTACCGACAGGAAGTAATCATATGGAGTGAGGTAGGCGAAGCGAAAGCGACCGCTAGCGATTCGGTCCCAACTGCACCGCTCCCAAGGGGGAAATTTCAAGTATTGTGGAAGTGAACCGAAATTTAAATTTACTCCTTCAAAATTAAAGTTAATCGAACGACACGTTAGCGGTTCTTACCCCTTCGAATTAATGCCACAGCCCATTTCCAAACCTTCATATCGCTCGCTGGTGGGGGAGGTTACCTATCTACCATCTTATCTTCGCCACAGACCACAATACACTGAGAAATGTTATTACAGTTATGATTGTGAACTGGTCTACCTTTAGTTATTTACACTATTTTTTCCTTAAAAGGAGATCTGTCCCATTATTTTTGTCGAGTCATTCATTGGCTTCTGATTTTGTGTTTTTATTCATTCTTAAGGCAATTTCAGCTTGTCTTATTTCAGTCAATCTTTTGTTAAGCTATTTAGGTGTCAATCAATTAGCGTTAAAAAACACTATAGTGTTGTTATTGTTCTGGTTATCACAGTGTTTTTTCAAAGACCTCAAATTTGAAAATAGTATCGAAAATAACATGGTTGTTTCATGTGTGTTTGTATTTACATAATATTCTCATTTCCAAGCCTGGTCGCTGGGCTAACGCCGGGCTTCCCTCCTTTCTAAGACCAAGTTTAAGAATCGGCTAGGTGGTCCACTTTTTGTTCGTAACAAATGGTACTATTTCGAAAGCGAAATTAGAGGATTAACAGGGCATGCAAATGGTATTCAAAATGCGCCGATGCTTATGCCTATGATTAGCAGTCTCGATCTGCTGTTGTTCGTCTTAAAAATGAAGATCCATTGAAGGTATAACTGGTAGGCAACAAAGGTCTTGAATTTTACTCACAAATGCAGTTGAGTCATAAAAGTGCCATCACCAAATGTCTTTATCGATGGCGGTCGTTAGCAAGAAATGGACCAATTTTCATCTCCAAGTCCACGGAACAGGAGTTATGAACATCTGCTCAAACACTGATTTCGCTCAAACCCAGCACCCTGTGGGGCGAAGTCCGGTTCTTCCACTTGCCATTAGTGTTCCAATCCTCCCGCTAGTCCTCCTACCAAATTTGAACGCTCTAGGACCAAATCACCATTTTCGCGCAAAACCCACCCACTAAGGTTGGAGTCCGTTCCTGCCACCCACCATAAGTGTTCCCATACGTCTCCAGTACTCCTACCAAGTTTGAATGCTATAGGTCTACGGGGACAGGGGTTAAAATTCCGCCCGAATATTTGTTTCCCATAACCCAGCCCTCGTGGGGTGGGGAGGGTCCGGCCCTGTCGCCAACCATAAGTGTTCCCATCCTGCCGACGGTACTCCTACCAAGTTTGAACCCTTTAGGTCCATGGGGCAGGAGTTATGAATTTCCGGTCTGACACCTACACTTACAGACGAACATACAAACATAAGCGCATTATATATAGTAGGATATTTATTAAATAATATTTGATAGTATTCACCGTCGTTTCCACTTGGTCGCATAAATGCAACGAAAATGTTAACATGATATTCAAAAAGGAAAGAATTATGCCATACATACTAGAAGAATAAAACCGTTCTAAGCTCAGGGCATTACTCCGAAAACAGCACACAACCTAATCTCATCATACAAATAGTACAGGAGCAAAGTAAAAAAGAAAAAAAGGAGAAAAAAGCAGTCATCTAAAGCCAAATAGAGGAGATACGAAAGTGCTAATGTTCAGAGTACAATTGAAAAGAGGTGGATTAATTCAATCATGCGAATTTCCTTAATCACAACTTCTACTCAGCACATTTAGAGAAGTCGAAACGATTTTACTTGATTCACAAATAAAATATTGAATAATGTACAGGCTGATTCAATGATCACTGAATATAAAAAGAGGGAAAGAAATAAAAGGAGGCGTTTCAGAATAAATTCAGAAAGCAATCAGAAAAGTACCTTAACCCATTCAGATATGAAGGAAGGGGGTTGATTGATTTCCATGGGGCAGAAAAAAATAGCCACATTCAGTAAAGACCCGGAAGTCAACTAACACTTAAAAAATTACGCATGCAGATCCCTTTGAGACTGTTACATTGTATGGTTATACTAGTTCCCCCTCATGAATGCTGTCTTTAAAGCCACGGTTCATACTCGACGAACGGCTTCCGACTGCTCACTGAAAGCCGTTAACCGCGGAGATAGAATTCATAGTAAGGAGACGGAGGACGTAAGAAAACGGCAGAGTCATTGACACTCAGCGTGGATCTTCTTGAAGGAGTGTTTTGAATGATTCACCGGCAGCTTCAAGGAACCAACCGATGGAGCGGTTCCATTACCTGACGAACGGTAGAGGTTTCGTTTGACAGTGACTAGCCTTTCGGGTTACCATGGCATATCCTTTGTCCATACCCTATGACTATGGAAATCAGGAAGAGTAGATACGGATGCAATTGAAAAGCATGTGAGAGCGAAGCTCCGAATTAAGGAAAAATAGAGCATTTGTAAAAATATGAACTTCTTGTACAGTTCACATAAATGGAGCTGCCAGAATCAAAAATATCTGTTTGATGATCCAGGAATAAATCTGGAAAGTACATCATAAGATGAGTTCGAGAAACCACTTACAGAAAAGGAAACAACCTGATATTGAGCATAGAATGATCCGAACCAGAACACATATTGACCGATGATTTTTGCCCATGAGAAGATAACACGTTTTCCACGCTCACCCGCACGGAATTCTCCGGTCTCATAGTATCGAGCTGAAAATAGCGATTATACCCATCAGTTCTCTGAAAAGTAGGCAGTTCATTAATTAGTACTGAAGAGCCCGTCGGCCAGGAGCTTGAGCCGCAACTCAGGACTTGTATTCCTACAATTAGCAGAATGCCTCGACAAGGATAAGTCGGCAGCCAAAAATCACTTTTAATAACTTACTAAACGATTAGATAAAAGGGACGCTCGTAAACGGCGGTTTTCAGAGATAATTTTGCAATGTCCTACGAAGTAGACCGAGCGCTAAATGGTCGGCTGCTAATAATTATTTTTGTTTATGCAGAACTCTGAGCGGCTATGAGTAACTGCCGATAACAGAAGCTCAGCTACTGGAAAATGGTTTCGAGGACAAGAATTCCTGACTACCCAGCAAAACTACCCTTTCGTCCGTCTTTGCATCATTAACCTGCAATGATTCAAATGGTTGTTTTACAACGAACGCAATCTGTCAGACGATAGTAATTTTGCAGGGAGCAAAATTGTAAAGAACTGACCATGCGGTTTCAGGCATTTACTAATGCAATAGTACACAAACTGAAGTAGTCAGTAAAGGCTTATGTAAGCTATTAGAGTACACTGCAACCCCACTGTAGTCCTTCAACTTTGCGCGGAAGTAAAGTCAGTAGAGGGTACATTTCAAGGTCCCCAGTAACCAAAGTCCGTCGTACTGTGGCAATTCTCCGTTTCGCGTTCAATATCATCATGGCAGACGACAAGTTATAAGTGACTTGAATTTACCACAAAAGTTCCTTTTTCCCTCCTTTCCAGGAGTGTGGTGCTAGAGATGAAGGTTGTTGTGTATTGAGAGTCCCTTTCAGTTTAAGTATAAAGTCCCAACAAGAAAATGAAAAATTACACGTCCAGCAATGTTCGATCACAGAATATCAAGGTTTAATACCCGCAGTATTACACTAAACCAAGGGAATGGTTGGAAGTGGAGAGAACGGCGACAGCCCACTGCCGTTCGTCTGTGCACATGCTCACATTGTTAATCGCACTATAAAGTCAACTCATCAATAGCTTTTTCTTTTGAAGAGGTTGAGTCAGGTGGCCCCAACACCACAGGCCCGCCTGAGATCAGATTCAAAGCCCCCAAGCTAACCAAAAATTACTTAAGTTCTATGGCACCACTATCATGTCGGAGCACTAAAACTAGATCAAAACATTCAATGGTTGGAGACATCACTGAGAAGTCATCCACCCGCTGTCAATTGAAGGAAAAGTAAGCGGTTGGGAATCGTACCGAAATGTTTCTTTGCGCATCAATTCCACCCATAGCCGCAAAAGACAGCCATTCACAGCCACATACCTAACGATCAGTAGCTTCAAATCAATTGGTACCAGTGGCCTTCAGTTTCAACTTCATTTGCTACCCCATTAAACCAACAGCTGGCCCTATGACATGAGCACAGTTACCTGCTTCGTACTGCCTCCTATTACAAGCTCTGTTCCCATCAAAATTTCCTTCTGTTTTTTGAATTTTGTTGACTAAAGATCTATTCGTAGTTTAACGCGAAGTGGGGTGGGAGTTGTAACTGGATAAACAAGTAATTTCGAAAGAGTAAGCTATAAAAAGCTCAGCAACCTCGATTTAAATGAGAAAACATTACACTGATCACTAAAACAGGTCTCACTGGACAGTTATAATTAGGACAAAAAGGAACAATCGTGATCAGCCTACACACTTCAAAGGTTCCGAGCGCTCTTTCACAGGGAATCGATCCGTCAGCAAAATCGTACAGCTCTCAGCTACGTCGCCAAAGACGCAAGGGCGAAGTATTGGGGGGCAAAGGTCGCGCATCATTCAACTGTTCAAGACTGCTGCGATAAACCGCGAAAGATTCCATAACCCACTCGTATCGAAGTCGATACTATCGTGTTTTTCTGGCTAACAACTACTTATGTTCTCATTAGTATTTGGTACCAGTATTTGATATGCAACATACTCTCTCTACCTACTTTATATTTTCTTTTCGTTAGATTTTCGCATCGATTGATTTTCATGGGTTGCTTTAGTGCAGGATTTGCTGAATTACTATTAGCCTTTTCTAAAGATCTGCGAGGATGATTTCTTTTTTTTGTCCACATATATAATCAAATTAACTAGCTTTCTCTTTATACATATCAGTTATTTGCCAAATGCAAATTTTAAAGAGAAAACCCTGTAAAATTTCTGGATGATATGGCTTTTCTTGTTTTCTTCTCAGAAACTGGAAACGACTTTTTCATTAACGTGCTTTATCACAACGGTTTGGGAATGTTATCGAAAAAGTGCTGGTTATGGGCGGTACGTTAGAATATCGCAACTATTGACACCCTTGTGATAGTAG
>UZAF01018412.1:15134-33433 GCA_900617895.1 Haemonchus placei | reverse complement strand
ATTTTATCGTTTTTTCTTCTGTTTCTTTTAAGTTCTCATGTTTATTGGACTTGATTAATTAAAATGACTCCTCCTATATAAACGACGATCAAGACCGCATTGGAATTGAAAAGGGAGGCCAGCCAATTCAAATAATTAAAGGACTCCCTACCTTACAAATTGCGCGCTCCAATCTTCCATCGCAATCCTGTGATAGACTGCGGGTGTGGCGTGTGCGACGCCGTGTTAGGGGAGAAGTTCCCGGACCCTTAACTGTGCTGAACCCATTACATTTTCAGCACGCCAAACTGATTAAGTTTGCTATAAATTTGTGCAGACGCAAGACCTTTGGGCCATGTTCGTCATTCCACGTATTCCCCGAAAACTGATAACGCATGTTGCCTCTCTAACTGCATGGTAATAGTGAGTAAGAATATGCGTGCTTACAGATAAGACTGGCCATAAACCGTTCAGAGGCGCAGTTCACGATAAAAATGATTTTTGAGTTATCCTCCCAAGATGGATCTGTCCCTAATTAGGATGACCCGTGGCGGCAGTGGAATGCTGTCCCGATCAATTCTGTTTCGATGTACTATTATATTTTTCCAATTTTAACATCCGGGATCTCGTCCAAAGCCCTCCCGTGCCATTTCCGAATGGTAATCTCGTACAATCATCTATTTGCACTAATTTCAAGAGTAAACAGGTTCAATGAACTCTGAGAATTTTCTGGCTTTTCTTTTCGGAATTGGTGCACTTTTCTTTAATGTTGCTTCCGCTGTTTTGCCTTATGAAAAAAGCAACTCAAAAACATCGCAAACTGTTCCTTTAAGCTATACTGCTCAATGGTCAAGTTCGTAGAAAGTTTTTGGCTAACATACGGTGGAGAAACTATTGGTAAGTGAAAGCTCAAAGCTTGTGCAGTGCAGAAAGCTTAAATGCACTGATTCCAAGCTTTTCGGAGAGGAGAGTTCATATCCATGAAGGCTAAAAAGATCTAGGCTACGTCATATGCATCTAGCCCGTACAGGGAGTGATGGAGACGGTAGGTTTTGCTGCCGTTGAATTTCTCCTTCATTCGAAGAAGGTGCTGTGAATGGAAGCAAGTCATAAAGGGCCTAGGCTCCCATGCAATACTAACTTGAGAGGGTCGTGCAAAGGCGACGGTACGACTCCAATTTTCACTCAGCATTCGCCAAAAATGAGATGCTTTACAAACTCACAGCAACCCAAATGTCGGCACATTCACCCAAGTGCAATCGGATGAAGTCATGCCAGATTCGTATTCGAAAATTCTCACGTTCACTCTGTTATCGTCAATCTGAAAAGATCAAAATTCTTTTGATCATCTTCTGACAGCTATTCTGTAATTCACCTGTTGTCCATGATTGTAAGCATTCAACCGAAGAACAAAGGGTTTTCGAGGATCTATTGGGTAGACTGTGTTACCTGCTGCGTCAGTGGTGTCAATTGAACTCACAGTGAATTGTTCTCCTAAAATTTGAAAATGCACCTATCTTGAAGCGATTACATTTTTTTTGTCCTAACGAACCTGCTGCACAAATGTAGGAATGCAGAGCTTTGTCTGTGCCGTTGGGGAATGGGCAATTTGCAGCATGGTCCACAACTGGCTTAGCTAACGCTACGGTGATCAAAGTGAGGAAGAACAACATGCCTGAAATAAAAGACAAAGGATTTTGAACTTTCAGTGAAGTAAAACGGTGGCAAACTAGGAGAGGGAGCCCAGGAAATTCATTCATACCATACCTATGTAGCCCCCTCCCTGACTGATCACAAAAAACAAGCTTTCAGAAAAAGGCAGGCTATTGAAGATAAGAGAACGGGAGCACTGGAAATTAGTCAAACTAAGCGCTCTTTTAAACTCGTCCGATATCATAACTATGCGCCGATAACGTAGCTAGATCATCAGATTTTTTTATCACATAAATGTCCATTCACCCCAACATGTTGTCCAAAGAAATCGCGCCATCTGATAACTTGTACCTACTTACAGAGAACTTTAGTGTTTTTACCTGATAGAGAATAGAATATAAAAAATAAGCCTGAAACAGCATTTGCAAATCCAACTGACCTGCATTGCAGTCGTATGGAATTCTCAATTTCCACAAATTTTGTACTAATTGAATTCGAAACTATTGAAATTGGTAATTTTAATTGAATCTATTTGAGGGGACTCTTCTTCAAAAACAAATCGAAGAAAGAAATCATTAGAAGAAACAGCCGGCAAATATAGCAAATAAAAAAAATATAAGTTTTGGGCGTTGATTAAAGGCACGGTTACTACACGGTAAAGGTTACTAAGTTCTTTCTTCAAGACTACTCAGCGCCCCAATGGGTAGTAGAAGGGACCCTCTCGCTCCCACAATCTCGGCGCTTAGGGCATATTGGAAGCCCCGTTGCTGCTATAGTTCGCTTTCCCGCCCCTCGATCGGTGTCACGTTAGACGAGTGTCGAGACAATACAGATTGCTATTATTCGTTTTAGGACCCACGCACAATCAGCTAACCACCGAGTGATGAGGCGATGGTTTCTTCTCATTCTTTTTCCCTCTGTTTTTCTTTCTGCTGCCGCGATCCCTTGTTTAATTTCCTACTCCTAGAAGCCGAAAAAGATAAGCTACTTTTGCTGTTACTAGGATTTTTTTGTTTATTTATGCTTATAAGTGAATGAATTTTTGCTTACCAATGTGTTTTTTTTCGCACCAGGACCCGCACGCGCGCAGTGAAACACTCTGTTTAGCTCGTCCGGACGCCCCACTCTTCTTCATTTTTCTGGTATCTGTCTCATCCAGCCCACTTTTTAACGGTTTTTAGAAGCCTTTTTTCAATTTGGAAACACCGATGCACGCAGTTTCTTCAACTCAGTCGCACTAGTTTCGATCTTGTCTTTCATTTTTCATCATAATCTGGATTACCCAAAATAACCGTGAACTGTGCCTTTGAACCCCTCTTATAGTTCTATCCTCCCAGAGGAGTCCGGTACAGAATGACTATCCCGGAGGGATGGAAGGTTTGGTGTGTGTGTGTGTATGTGTATCTGTATGTGTGTGTATGTGTGTGTATGTATGTGTGTGTATGTGTGTGATAGTACATCACTACACCACCACCTTCGTTGACGATTGTTAATTGTTTTGTGGGCCCAATAAAAACAACAAGAACCTCCCAGCTTTCAAATCAATCGAAGCAACACGTCAAAAGGGAAAAGAATAGCTGTTAGGAAAAGTGTTGTTTCACAATCGATATCATGATGAGAACGCCACTTTTCATCATGAAATTTATTTAGAAGTGATTATTTTCATAGAATCATGAGGATTTCTTCTTGATTCTGAGGGCGGGTGGGGCACTGACAAGTGCACATTATCCATCATGAATGAAACTAACGCCAGAAAATAACATTACCCATTCTTTATTAACATTTCCTGTTAAATGTTATTTTCATAATACATTCTTTCAAACAAAATTGAAATGCATGAACAATTGAATTTCAAGTTCAATATTTCGCTTTTCGTCATCGTATTCACACCCACCGCTACCACTTCATAACACTATTCGCTTGATTTTACTCTGGAGAGATCTTAGGTTGGAAGCAGGCGGAAGAAATCGGAATATCCTGAAATATCAATTATAATTATCAATAATATTGTCTAAATGCTAAGATTACTAATTTTTAAAAATGTTGCAGATTTTGTGATATGACTGTTCAACTCTTACGACTCTCGAATGAGGCCGGCCATCCTGAAACTGTTCGAATTCCTGCATCAAAATTCATGACTCCATTGATTGGCTCTCCTACCAAAATCATGTCAACAGCTCATACAAAACTTTTGCCTGTGGGACTGCACTCCTTTTACCAGCTTTCCCTCATCCTATGGGCGAATTTGTGATTTTAATGGTAAACAATCAAATACTGACTCATAATGTTAATAATCTCCAATGTTGGAGCCTGAAACACAACATTATTAGAAACATTGCAAAAAATCACCTGCCATGCACGTTATTTCCTTGGATCTGCTGGTATATGTAGGAGGTGAAAACAATGACGAATTGCCAACAGTTACGTGATTATTTCCATTTCCTTTGCTTGATTCTTTCTCCACATCCTGGAAAGTGACTACCGACATCGTTGCCGGGGGAGCCTTGAAATAAATGTGGTGTGAGTCCTTCATTGATGATGAATCTGTTCAGGAAGTCGCCTAAATTATGCTTTTTTTTCACCCTATAACTTTTCGATTTTCAGAAAAGCTGAGGAAAGTTGGAAAGTGGAACGTGAGCAAAGCAAGCTAATTTTTATTTTACCTTTAGCACAGAAGTGAATACCAGCCTTTTCCACTCTACTCCCTGCGTTCCCAGCTACGTGTATAATGGAGTTTTTCACATCCATTAACTGTACCGAAACACCAACTTAATTCTTGACTGTCTGGAGAGATGCCAGCATACCTTAATTTTGGCAGCTCCAAAGTCTTCCTAAATGTCGGACTATGAGTTGAAAGGGGTCGACAAAAATTCACAAACTGCAGTGACTGTAACGCCCTATACTGCTTTGCCAAACAGGTTCATAATCGTAGAACCGGTTTACTATTTCAAAAAAAGAAAGCTGTTAATAAGCACCTCAAAGTAATTCGATACTCTTGGTCTGTGTCCAGCTCACTCATGCGCCCAATCGCACTAGGGCAGTTGCAACATTTCCCAGGAACATGACACAGAAGTTCCTGACACGGCGACTAACTTTTTGCGCCTCACTAATGATTATTATGGGTTACAGGGTGATATCAAAGTCTACAAAAAGAAAGGAATGACAACGGTACAGATGTAATAGTCGAGCATTTTTTTGGTAGTTCAGCCTCGAATATCGACTGCGGATGTGTGGTGCTTCCAATACCTTCCTAGCAACGATCTCATTCTCGCAGGGTAGTAATTTGTATTTTATGCCGAAATCGTGACCGTGATGTCTTTCGATTGGTGCTTCCCATGTGTTGTGAAGGGGCTTTCACACCTTTTACCTTCTAGGGTCTCTTTTTGGAGGCTCTTCCTTCTAGACGAATACTGGTGAGACAGGAAAAGTGATAAAACATTCGCGTTTTCCTTGACGCAAATGTTTCATCACTTTTTCCGTCTCACCAGTATTTTCCAAACGGTACTTCGAAGTTTCCATGTTACCCGCAGCAATAGCCCAAGTTCTTCTGCAAGATTGAAACCACATTTTCTGGGAGACCTTGCATTGTTTCAATACCAAAAAAGAACAATTAGCATTAGGTGAGGTCTCCCTGGTTACTGTTATTCGCGTAAACAGTTCATCTAACAGCAACAACAACAACAACAACAACAACAACAACAAGCCTAAGATAACACATCCATGCATGATCTGCTCAACGTGTCCATACATATATGCACTCTAGAATACCTACCAATTAGTAATGGGAATGACGTCCATCACTTACACGATGCTGTGATTGAGCGCTATCCACCGATTTCGCTGTAATCATCGTCTTTGCTTTTCATTTCTGTTTTGTACTAGTTTCCGTAGTTACTGTTTCTGTACTATGTACTACTACATCGCTACAACCAATCGCTATAGAAGAATATCGTAAAAGATTTTTCATGCTCGACCGGGTAAAAACACTCACAAAAGTTTCAGCGAGTTTGCATCCAGGTACAGCTCAACTTCACCTTCTCGTACTTCAACTTCCTCTCGTTAATATATTTCACAATTGTTCCGAGAATCGCTTCAACTTGCGCATAATCCCAAAAAAATAGTTAAGGCTGATTAAGATCGTATCAAACGTTGAAAACTAAAGAAAGGTGTAATTTGAAGGAAAATCTGCTTGGCCTAACAACTAATTCTTCATTCATTCTTCAACAGAGCCATTCTATCGACTGACAGACTGGAATGAAAGGAACGATGATCTGATTTAGGCTTTCATACTATTGATTTTCCTTTGCAAAGGTGTTTGGCCAACATTGTGAACCAAAATGGAATTCAGTGAATCAAGCCTTTCATCCATCCCTCCAGGTCGCTTAAATATGTGGTACCCGAACCCTTAACCCTTTGATATGATGAAATTTGGTTTGTACATTGGCTGTTCATCACAAGCTATATATAATGTATAGGCACGATGCATACTATGTAAATGCCACTACGATTATGAATTGAAGTCGAGTGTGAGGCGCATCCAAAAAAGAGAACTGATTGGAGTCACGAATCTCAGCACTTATAGTTCAGATGTGGTTCGACCATTAGATGGACTCCATAGGGCATTCCTTCCCAAGTGTGTTGTTGTCTACATTATTCTGAACCAAAATTCGGAGAAGCTCCGGATCAAACGTTTTGGCGAATTACCATTATCATTTTGGCAAATCAATCCTGATTCAGGTCTTTTGATGTTTGGCAAGTAAAACAGTTACCACAGTGAAATTTTTAACGCGATCACTGAAACTTACACAGAGCAGAACATTTTTTGCTCCTTCTCTTCGTGGTTCACATCCTGTATTTCGTGCGTTCACACGACATCATAAAATTCGTGATTCTCTTTCTTAATGTTATCATTTCAGTGGAACAATGAGTAATACTGTCCCTGTCTTCGTGCTTAACTTTGCTCTTAGCACTATGATTATTGCAATGGATTTACTGATTATTTTTATTGGTATCCGAACAAAAGAAATCAGACGTCTCCTTGTTTTGCACATCATATTTTTCTCAATGGGTATGGACATTCTCGCGTACGTAAACGAAGCAGTTCACGATGTACCAAGTTATGACCTGGACAAGGATATCTTCGAAGGTCAGTTTATACGAGGGATTATTTCTTCGTGGTTAATCGGCATTATAGCCTGGATGCCTGGCAGCTTTGAAGCTGCTTGAAGGCATGTTGGCGATAAAAATTTTCATAAGTCTACCCCCTGAGATGGACTTGTGATCTCAAATGATAGCATAAGGCAGGCTGTCAGATCGTAAAACGGCTTAGATCTGGTGTAATAAGGACCCCAAAAGCTGCTAAGCTGACGTACACTTAGAGGCAGACGGGTTCTCAGAGCACACAGAGGCTGCGCGGTTTGCATCATTTGTACCGGAACGTTCACATTTCACGTAGGCAACTTACTGTAGTCAACCGCGCTCTGTAGCACACACCGCATTTTCGAAGCGCCAAATAGCTGATTCTCGCGTTTAATTGCCATTTTTGCTTTGTAACGGACCATCACTCCCATTATCCATCTCAAATTAGATATCCCAAAATAAACGTAAACTGTGCCTTTGGGAGTCTTTATCAAATTAGTTTCTCATAGGAGAGGGTTTGTCAACCTTAATCAATAAAACCCACCAGATTAAGGCTTTTCATCTTTTTATAGGGATGTTGAAAGTTCGCCCAACACCATGCATTTTCTTTATGACTCCTATCCTTGGGGCTTCACGGTAAGCGACACTGCTTCCGCAGCCTTCCACTTTGGATTTAATGGATTTGAACCTCCTCACCTCCCCCCTCCCCTTCCATAGCGCTAACGGCGCTAACGGATGGGGTGACCGCGACGCGATTTTCGGGAGAACTAACCCCTATCTGAGTCTTGCACGCTGCTTTCCATAGCCAAGGACACAAACTTACAACTACAGCAAGTCAAAAGGCAATGAGTTCTCTAACTTTCCTTTACTTTTCCCTCATGAGATTATTATTTCATAAAAGACAAGGATGTGCCTAGAGTCACTGCTTAAAATAACGAATAAAATTTCTACGAAATTAGTATATACATACAAGTCGGTTCAGATTCTGATCTCAAGCATGCCTCTGTCCTCGTCCTTTGCTGCCAGTGGTTCTCTCAGCTTTACGCATTGATTGTACTGTCTTTCATCCATTTTGTCGCAGTATTCTCCCCAACACGATTTCGCTCCATTTCAACGAAGGATATTCATCTGATCAACTTATCAATTATCATTGTGAGCGTCTTACTTTCAAGTGAGTATCTTGCAAAGTTTCTATAAACTACATTGTACTCAAAAAGATAAGTGGTCTGGAAAGTGCAGTGTACCACTTCTTCGCACTTGGCTCCTTCTATTTCAAAGACTGGGTTTTACATCTGATTACGATTTCACACTCTCGGAAGACCACTCTATTTTGAGACCAATCATTCCAAGAAGCACGATCATGCGGGTGCTCCTTTATCTACCCATGTCTTTGAATTGAAGTTTTACTTGAATCGCGTTTGTTGATAAATCCCGCCTTGAAATTTCATTCAGAAATCTTTCAGCGTTCAGTGCTTAATTACCTGCACAGAGTCCTACGCCCACCAGCGGAGGTGCATTGTGTCCAAAACTACGGGCTGCTATTCATTGCAATGTATTTGAAGTTCACAAGCTGAGAATGATAAAAGGGTTAAAGGATGAAGTTTTTGGCTTTAATCAATCCCATCTAGGGGGTGCGCTATCGCACTCGACTTCCATTCAGAATCTTAGTGGCGTAGTGAGCGCGTTTGTGGCCCATACAATGACTTACGATGAACAGCCGAATTACAAAGCGATGCTTTTATCCTCCCAAACGAGTCTGGTACCAAAGTTTACCGACCCCGGAAGGAGGAAGGCTTGGTTGGCCTAGTCGGATATCGATCCGGGATTCTAACCCCCTGATCATGCATGTGAAATAGTGCGCCACTTGCCACTACACCACATCCGCCCAGCCGAGAACGATAATGGAATCTATTAGGTTGAGTCATAAGTCCTCGGACAATGTGATAGTGTTGAATACTAAATATCTTAACTCGGGAAAGAAGTGTCAAAACTGGACGCGTGACGCATCATTAGATAGAGTATAAAAAAACTCATCCGAATACATATAAAGAACACACTTAAATGTCTTCTTCCCTGCAACCATGCCCCTGATTCCTGATTTCAACCCGTTATAACTCCACCTCCGCAACACCATCCTCTCTTTTTTTAACTGGCCAAGAACCCGCGGCAGTCGATAGTCGTATGAAAAAAGTTTAGAAGGAGGACGCCCCGGCCAGAATCACAATTCACAAGTGGCCCTCGAAATTCGCGTTGGGCGACTATTCCATCGAAGATGGACACCGTCCGGGACGCCCAATGGAGTTTTTTGGACGTGCTGCGGAGCCAGGTGGAAGCCGATCCATATCAAACTACTCGTGAACTCGCAGTCACCTTTAAGGTGAGTCAGTCCACAGTTGTTCGTGGACTGAAGTCAATCGGCAAGGGGCGAAAGCTCGGTCGATGGATGCCTCATGCCTTGAAGGAGTATGTAATGGACCGCCGCGCCTCTCCTAACGCTCCAGCGCCCCCCCCCCCCCCTACGTGGCTCGAGCACCTACTCACTGGGGGTCAGAAGTGGGTTCTCTACTCCGACGTTCAGCGGCGGACGATGAGTTGACAAAGGTGCGGATGCAGGAGACTTCCCTAAACCCAACGTACACGCCAAGAAGGTTATGCTCCAAATATGATGGAGCGTTCACGAATATTGAGAGCCGCTAGACGAAGGATGTACGGTGACCGCACACGTCTACCTTAGGCAACTAAGGAGTTTGAAGGCGAATCTCGAAGATACACGACCACAGCAGCACAAAGTTCACTTCCAGCACAAGAACGCTTGGCCGCACAATGCGAGAGCGACCAAAACTGAACTAGGGAATTTCGGCTGGACAATCTTACAACACCCATCATGTTCCACATACTTGGCTCCTTCGAATTACTCCTTTTTTCCCCATCTCCAACGTCATCTTAATGGTCAAGACTTTCAAACCCGCGACGGCATCGAAATGGCACTCAAGGACCAGCTCTCAGCGTTCCGGAGTAAGAGCATCTACGATCTGCCCAAGCGTTGGCAGAAAACCATCAATGCTAATGGGGCGTGTTTTAAATGATTAACATTGTCGTTTGAAAATTGTAAGATAAATATGAGCATTGCCAACTTGTCCGAGGACTTATGACTCAACCTAATGTTTGCTCCATTATGCGCAGCAGAGAGCTGCAATCATATCTCGAAATATCCCCCACTAGCATCAAATGAGGGCCAAAACCTATACTCGATCTCTTCGTGTTTTGCTCGCAGGTACCCCTCCTTCGAGACTTGTTTCAAGGGCTCCAAACTAGGATTGTCAGCCCGATAGGTTCTCTTCTAATCAGAAACCAAACAAAGGGATCAATGTGGTACAGATCTGAAGAAAAAGATGGCCATACCTCCAAGCTGTCGAAGTGGGCAGGTGACGTCAGCATCATCTTTAGAGGAGCTTGGTTCTGTGGATTAGATAACCGATTAGTTCAATGCTGAAAGAACCACGGGCTCTTCAGAGAGCGTAGTCGGATCAATGCTTCAGCACGTATATCATTATGCTCTACAAGTACACGTCTTGCTTAATTTTCAAGCCGGCACCGAAGAAATCACCGGCGTCGTACCATGGCCCGTGAATACTCCATTAAACATCATTGTGCTGTTCTTCTAACAACTTCTGCGTGATGGATTGCACGATCGACCTTTTAGCGCCGTGCACGATCGTTCCATCTGGTGAGGATTTGGTTCGTCACAGAATTTTTCTCGTCAAGCTAAACGAAAAGGTTTCCGTGGTCCCATTATTGTGAGTCAGCAACCTTCTGCATTTTTTTCTGTCTGTTGAGATCGGAGATGAAATAGCATTCTGCATACGACGGTAATGGCAATGGAGCCTCTGGGGTTGGATTCTGCTCCGTTGCCCCACTTCTGATTGGTGCGCCAGGATCAAGATTGACTCATAAACGGAATATTTCGATAGTCCTACCTTTGGAAACACTACCCCTTCCATTCTTTTCGGCACGGTCTTCGATTGATTTTGCTTCTCTGCATTGTTCTAGCTTTCTGTATAGTCATTTTTGGAATCACAAGAAATTTTACTCTGCCCTTCCACCTCTTGCATGCGAAGGATTGCAAGTGGCATTGAGTCAGCCTTCCCTTCTGGAAGGTATTGAGAGCTCTATTTCAGAAAATGTGAAGTGAGTATCCAAGAAAACCTACTTTGCAACTGATTCATAGCGAATGAAAAGCAATCAATTGAATATTTCCACATAAGAAGTTTCTGTTATATAGGGCACATAACTCTGAGGCACCCTCCATACTTTAGTGTTCTCACCCCGTAGACAAGTACATATGACAAATGAGCAGTGGAGGAATGAGTTTCTAATGTAAGCAAAATGTGTTGTTGCAGTTCCGTTGCTAACCCCTTACTGTGGCTATGCCTACTTTACTCAAGGTTCTTATTGGAATTTCGATATGACCAGACCATATACATACATATATTGGACTTTCAATATTGCTCTACAGGTATGTTAAATGTCACCAAATATTTGATTGAAGGTGGTCAGCACTTCACAGACATTTTCATGTCGATCCTCTCACTTTGTATAGATCACCAACATTTTTACTTTCAGATAGTTTGTGCCCTAATCGTGGCATTGGTTGACTTTATAATTATTTGGAAAATCTATCAACTGCGTGGCATATCCGGGTTAGCGACAAGAAACGCATTCACCTTGACACAAAGAGCAGTAAGTATCCTTAATCCTCCAGTTTTATTTACTTAGTTATTGACTGTTTTCAATTTCGGGAGGAAGTTGCATAGGTCAAGTGGCTTACTGTTACGCCGTGGAACACACTGCCACGCGGACATCGTGTCTGGGAGCGGGCTGTGCAACAGCGTAGGATCAACGGAAGGGAAGTGAAGAAGGTTCAGAACACCCTGAGCACCTGTTTTGAGCATCAAAACAGGTGCTTGTCGCGAAATCAAGAGCAAAAGCTAGCTGAAACCGAGGAAAAAGGCTCCCATTTCTTACCGGCCTGTGATTATAGCCCTTCCAATAGATTATCTAGGCTTTCAACGCCCAAGCGCATTAAACACCATATTGTTCAGAAGAAAAAAAAGAAAACACTGGATTTCATCATTGTCACTAGTTCCTACAAAGACTACGACTGAATGTGCACTCCTCTGGGCTAGTTAATCTGAACGACTTTCCTTCCGCATTCCCAAGCGAAACGTATAAAGTGGAGCAATGCGTCCGGTTATTTCAGTGGGAAGAATTTTCAGTAATACATAGTCTCCTTTATCGTACCTATAATACTTCTTCTCCGTGGCTGTCTAAGCTT
Source organism: Haemonchus placei (assembly GCA_900617895.1). NCBI lineage: Eukaryota > Metazoa > Nematoda > Chromadorea > Rhabditida > Trichostrongylidae > Haemonchus > Haemonchus placei. The sequence goes on along the minus strand of UZAF01018412.1, from coordinate 21,327 downwards.
GTTCAGAGGCACAAACACTTCAAAGAAATCTACTGGACTAGAGCGACATTTCAGGAAGCCTGTGATGTCACTTTTCAACTCAAAGGCATAGTTATAGTTCACGACAAAAATGGTTTCTGAGATTTCTCCACAGTATGAAATCGAAGGTCCGCCCTATACCATACCTGCTGTTATGAGGTCGAAAAACGTCCTGTATGGGGGGCCAGAGATTGTATAGTGCGACTGCCACACCCATAGTGGACGACTTTCAACTGTATTGTGGAGGCTGCACTATCTCAAGGGACTCTCACGTACAGAGCTCAGGAACTTTTTCATGACCCAAGGCGACGGTAAAAGACACTTTTGGTAATTTCGGCTTGATCTAGTTAGCTCTTTGAGCAGTTGGAGCAAGTGAAATCTCGTCCAAACACCTCTACATGCCACATTTCCGCCATGATGATCTCGTCCATCCTCTACTTCCATTAATTTTCCCCACTTTCTCAGACACCGCTGTTCTGCTATGCATCAACACCTCCACTTTTCAGCCTGAGAAGGGTACCTCAGAATAATCGTGAACTGTGCCTTTAATAGGAGCTATGTACTTCATACGAAAAATCAGTAACGGAAACAACTGAATTTTCAGAGGTGGTCCGCTTGATTTGTTGAAGTTCCAGGCAATGTAAAACTAGCTCTGAGGGAATTTCTCATAGAAAATTCTTGGAAACAATAACATTCTGACAGCCGATATGGACATAGACTGTCTCTATGCAGAATGGCCGGAGAGAATGGTACAGCTGCAGCGATAACACCATACCTATTGCATTCCAACAATTCAAAAAAATGGACAAAGCTGGATTCGCACTCCCAGACTCGCTACGAGAAACAAATTGGATTTTTTGTAAAATTTAAAGTTGAGAATCTGATACTCACAGCTAAGAAGGTCTGGTTGGATCAGTTCGTGATAAGCTTGCCAGAATCATATCGAATTAACTATTTGCTTTCAGGTACACCGCAATCATGGACGTATCAGCAACGAAATACGTCTCGCACTAAATTTTTTGCTTCTGAGTGTATGCTTTCTGGCCATGACAATATGCTTCAATATCCCGTTGAAGTGAGTAGCCTCAGCTCCATAGTTTCAAAAAAGTTAAATCACTTATTAAAAGCGCTAATAAAGTTGCAATCGAGAAGGCATGTAGAGCAACCCTTCAATGGAAGGGGACCGTATGTTTCCAAATACTTAATCGAGGATGTATCATAGTGCGACCTTGTCCATCCTGATAAAAGACGAAGTGGAAGGAATGACTCAACAAATTTTTTAGAACAACGGCTGTAGCAAAATCCCCGGCCTTTATTTGTGCATCCATTTTTAGAGTGCAATTCATGGTAATTTTGAGTTGCTTTTTTTGAGTAATAAATGAACTCGTTGCTAAAAATGGAGCATCGGGGGCAGGGGAAGCTAGAAACCTCCACATTCCGTGGTATACATGGCTTGAAATTAGTCATTGGAACAAATATTGTATATGGGGTTATGCAAGATCATGTTAACGAAATTGGGCGAGATTTAGTCGTGTCGAGCGCAAGGGGGTTAGATACAGTAACGCATTTCTCAAAGAATGTATCGCCATGAGTCAGGGCCCAAATAATCAGTCGCTTTCATTTCAACGAGGTTTCCCCGTTGCCAATGGTGCACGGTGGTCAAAGATTCATCGTCTCAGAAGATCCCTAAAACCGTCCCGATCTTAGGCTGAGCATTTGGGACATCTTTCTCAATTACGAAGTTCGTTGTGTCCAACTAACATGTGCCTAATATTAAAAGTATTGTTTAAGGAATGGTATTCTGAGAGAGCTTCTAACAAAACTAACATGCAACCTCAACAGTGCGAAATGGGCTATCTATGCTCTCGGAAGTCCTACAATAAGAAGCGGAGTACTTCGTTTCTTGAAATGTCGTCGGAACGATCCAACAAATGCAACAACGTCCATCATGGGCCGACACACGAAGACTTAAAGTTGGTATCACTTATTTGGATATCAGAATAAAAATTTACTATTCATGTTTGGAATGGTTTCAAAGCTCAGCTGTTTATAATTGCGAAACGATGTGTTGAAAAATCTATCTATACTCCACATCGTCAGTACCGCATATCAAGGCAGTAAGCCCAAAAATCATTGATACATATGTTAGTTGGCATGAAAGTCCTGCGATAAAAATTTCGAAATGTTATAATCTTGCGAAATCAGGTCGAACGCTTTAGCCAGGATATCTGCAGGGAAATGCACAAGAGCTTTCGGTACTATCGAAAATGCTCTCTCAGCATCAACTTTGCACCAACATCTTCTACGAGTGGTGTCGAGGGAAAAGCGCACGTGAAGCGGCTGATGCTACCAACAACACATTGTTTGAATACACCGTTCACCGTTCAGTGGTCAATCGTCGGCACAATCACTTCGTTTCAGGAAATACCAGCCCTGAAGATAAGGTACGAAGTGGAAGAGCCCGAAGCATTGATGAAGATGAATTACTACGTACTGTCACAGAAAACCCGACGGCCATTGCGCGTGAATTGGCAGCGATACTTGGATGCTCCCATACCACTATCGAAGTCTTTCTTTATGACCGCAGTTATCCAAAGGTACTGTCAAGATGGATCCCCACCGACTGACGGATACTGGGAAGCAGGCTCGTGTCAACATCTGCGAGTCTTTGCTCTTTCAGCCCAATCGTAAGAACTTTCTTGCAGATCTGGTAACTGATGATGAAAGTTGGATATTGTACGATTACAGTAAACGCACGGTCGTTTGGCTCCCTCGCAACGTCGAGCCACCAACTCAGCCAAAGCAAAACCCTCACCCTTTCAGTTTCAGCGCCAACATCTCCTTTCAGATATGAAGGGACTCGTTTATTATGAGTTACTGGCCACTGGCAGAACTGTCACAGTTCCCCAGACCTTGCACCTTCCGATTACCACTTGTTCAAACCACTCAAGCACCACTTGTGAGGAGGAGAGTTCAAAACTTTTAGTGATCTGAAATTAACAGTAAATGCCTTTTTTAAGTCACAGTCTCCTGACTTCAGGGCAAAGGGCATGAGTCACTTGCACAAAAGATGGGAGGAGGTTATTGATCTTTGTGGGGAATTTATGGCCCATATTTGATATGTTTCCAAGATTTTATATATCAATGAATAAAGTGACATTTCTGTCGCAGGACTTTCTTGCCAACCTTATACATACATACATATGGTGTATAGTGTATATAACGCACTCGCGTCTCTGCCTGCCTGTCTACCAGTCTTTCAATTGAATATAACCTGAGAAACACCTGGAGGAATTGGATCAAGTTAGAAATGGTCGATCATATGGTAACACAACACAGAACATATAATTCTGGAGGAGCTTTACACCGAGGGGTGGACCATGCGCCAGAGTTAGGTGGTGCCTTCTAATTTGGTTTCGCCGTCGGCACGCGAAGTGTTATCGCTTCTACATAAGTTCAGAACTCGATTCAAGCCAAAAAACAAAAATATTTGCACGAAAATTACAAAACACATAATACGGATCAATATACGGCTTTGTAGCGAACATATAAATCCGCAGACTATTTTATCGAAGTGAGTGGAGCTATACTTGAGTCCAACAATGGGTTCGTAATGATTATCTCGGACTTGTCTAGTCCCACATCATTGATGGATGGAGTTGTGATCATATTCTGCTACAACTAGTACCTTCTTTACCTCTCCCTAATCTGGAAATGTCGAGAGACTGGAAATGTTGAAAGAGAATCTTGTTATGGTATTATAATACCATAACGAGATTTGAATCAGATGCTTCCCAACAGATTCGGGCATGAGCCGCTAGTTTGTGGGGAAAAATTCCTTGTTCGAAATTGTTTCGATCCCATCGCAAACACGGGGGGATCATACAGCGTAGGTAAGCGCTGCCCCGCGGTTTCAAGAAGGCTTCACAGAATGCCATTACAAATCCTTCGCCTTCTATCACTTTACCTCGCGCGCGTATTCTGATGCAACTTCAGGGACGTCTTTGAGAAATAATCAAATACACCAGGAAACTCTGATACGAATATGTACATACACTTATGCACTAAAAAACAAAGGAGGCATTTGAAGAGTATAAGCATGGTCAGTTTATGAAAAAATAAACAGAACAGAAGCAGAAATATCAGAAAAACTGTGTCTGCTCAGTATTCCTCTCGAAATCCACTGCAGCAGTGCCGCTGCATTCTCACGACAACAGGAGTCACGCTCTATATGTAGTAAGACTAGAGCGGCCAGCTTATTTACAACGCTAAGACTCGATTTCACCTAGTCTCGCCTAAACTGCTTGCCAGAGAGCTTAGAGGTGACTGAAGTGTGCTGAGTTTACTCTATAAACGAGCAATGAAAGAATTTTGCAGTGAACTGTAAACATTGCTAGCTAGAAACGTGTCAGACTGTTGTGGCCCGGATGTAATTTTTGATGTTGAGCTCAGAGGCACAGTTATAATGAAAATGGCCTTTGAGATCTCCCTGGGATAAATTTTTGGTGCCTTCGACCGTACGCGCGCTTCCAGGATGGAAAACGGCCTAGAGAAGGTTTGTAGGGGCTCCACCATTCACGAGACAACCCACGTAGGGAGTTACCAGGTATGATCGATGCTGACAGTAGAAGGCAGTTTTGGATACTTTTGGCTTGATGAATAAACTCTTTACTCAATTGCAACAACTAAAATCTCGTCCGAATAACCCCTCCATGTAATTTCCGTCATGACAATCTTGTGAAACGTCTACATATTTTCACAACCTTGAGGGAGCCTTCTCTCTCAAGGCGTTGACTAGTTTTCTCGATTTCTTTGTCACTGACACTGCTTCAAAAAATATTTTCGTTTTTCGACTCAAAAAGGTGCCTCAAAACTATCGTGAACTAGGCCTTTAGATGTCCGCGCGCATGGAAATCAATTAAGCAGAAGACCTCCTACAATCAAAAGAAAACATTTTGGAATTGTGAATTGATGAGTCACAATCGACGTTTGCGATGTGACTCAACTACACTAGCGAGATAGTTAAACTTTCCACCTTATCTCTGGAATTAGGATGAATGGCTAAATGATGCCGTACACGGGAACCATTTGATTAATAATAAAACAGTTCTCCCCTCTGCCATGCCAAGGAAGCCAATCAAGGATTCAGAGTGGAAAATATTTCTGCAAAAAGGTACTTTCATTCACTGTGAGACGGACAGGCCTCATGCTAATCACCGTTGTTCCATGTTGACGTGAGTAGACGCGGATATCGTGTTAAAACACTATATTCACGTCTACACTTGTCATCCCTAATGAAACACGTACGGACACGTGCTATATCTGAAAAAACCTGTGAAGACACAATTATCCTGTCTTATCTTCCCTTATCTTGCCTCAAAGCATCCAGTGAGGCCAGGACCTCATTTTGCTGCTGTTGTTCACACAGGTGTGTGACTGAAAGTCAGCAAGCGTCTGAAATGCTGTTCGAGCGAGCGGTAGCTTCCGAAGGCGCAAAGAAGATGCGACTCGCAGTCCTGCTCCTCTGTGATTGAAAATCAGCAAGCTGTGATTGAAAACAGCAAGCGTCTGAAATGGTGTTCGAGCGAGCGGTAGCTTCCGAAGGCGCAAAGAAGATGCGACTCGCAGTCCTGCTCCTCTGTTTGATGTATGGTGAGTACTTGTTCACAAAGAAATGCCTAGTTTTTTCAATGACAGACTGCACAAAAGGCTTGGTTTCGAGAGCGTCGCCCATCATGACAGTAGGTGAGTTTGTTAGGAACATGCCTGAACAGGGTATATATTTCCGATTAAGAGGGATTTAGTGTAACAAGCAATTACGCATACTAAAGCAGAAGAGACGCAAAACGATCGAAAGCCGTCTTTTATGACGCACTGAAAAGATTTTGGGCAAAAACGAGCTGTTGGTGACTTTGTCATGTCGCGGATCTTACCCAGCGCCAGGCGGTTACACGACTACCGGACACCTCGAATCAGAATCTACGGCTAGCTGAACTACTGTGTATGTATCGCAAAGCTCACGGACCTTATATCTGTCTTGTAATGTATTTACATTGCATGGTGAAAATTTCTTGGGGAAGGGTCTGGAGCACCTGACCTGACTTGTGCTAACGTGATGTGATTGGTTAGCCTGTGTGTGTGTGTGTGTGTGTGTGTGTGTGTGTGTGTGTGTGTG
>UZAF01018412.1:0-12093 GCA_900617895.1 Haemonchus placei | reverse complement strand
GTGTTAGTCCTTGTTATATCAGCACTGTATCGGATGCGAAGAGCATGATGGGAATCGACCAGCTTAGCTCTTTTATGCGGTTTCCGCTGAGGAAATTTAGTTTCTCAATTAAGCCTAGGTAAGGTGGGAGCGCCTGGGTGGCTGGGATGATTACCTCCTGCAAAAAAAAGAAAAAAAGAAAGAAAACATGCCCACCGCGGTGCTCCTTCCCTACGAGAGCCTTTATTTAAAAACTGGCATGTCCGTGATATAACACGACATAACGCGTTTCATTGAGTTCATTTCTTGAAATACCGACATTGTGATAGGTGGCCCCCCCCCCAACTACATTTTCACCGAAATCTGATTAAGTCTCCTCGGACCTGAGTCGCATAAGCCTTTGTATAACAGTGTAACATGTAACAGTATCATCGTTTGAGCAGTCAATTGTTAGAGCTCTCCATTGCGTCCTCCTTCTGATTAAAATAGGAACGATGGGATGGCGGTATTGCTGTTCGAGGCATCTGGGATTCTCCCTCTGTTTTTATCAGTGTTCAGGTATAGGTGGGCTACGTAATTACTTACTCTTTCAACGCTTCCCACCCTTATAGGGGAATCCCATCCCGGGAACCTCCTGGGCTTCATTTAATCGGTGACTTCTCGAGGCTTCTCAGTAAGCGGTCCTAGGTCCAGAGTCCTTATGCGACCTGACGTCTTTGACTGAGTTCCTTCATTCCTCGGTAGCCCTAGCACACTGTTCGCAGAACTCGGATGAGGGTCCCTCGTTTCACTTATAAGTGGCTTCATCACCGGTACTTTTTGAGACTTCAGGCACGATTGGTGTAACGGTGTTCCTCTTTCATTTGGGCTGTCAACATGAGCTGACTCTGGTAACGTCATCAGCCAGCCCAACTGAACGAGGAACACCGCCACAACCGAACACCTTCTTTTGCAAGAAATATGGTTTTTGCCATACAACGACGGACTCACCTTGTTCTGAATGCGGTTCTGAGCCTACACTCTTAATCACTCTGCTATCCCTACTGTTCGGATATGTTACTGAGCTCAGTTCTGCAATTTTCGCAAGATGTTGCTTATAATTGGAATTCTGTGAGGACCTTACTTCGAAAAAGCCAAGAGAAGCCCAATTTTACAGTTAGGGAGATATCCATGGAGAACGATCTTGTTGTACCTACAACGCTCTGTACTGACTTTGTAGCCGACTTTATCCTAACTAATCGTTCTTTCCGTTTTATGAACCTGAATACCTCCTTGCGGCACGTTTGGGTAGGATGTGCCCTTTTACTCTTTATCAAATCAACTTGCACGGCTGAAATAGACAAAATTCGACTCTTCAGAGCAGATGCCACTTGGTGGTATACTGGCCTAACTTTCCAATGCTAGAGGGCAGCGTAAGTTTCACGTGATAGAGGGCTGTAAATGGAGAATTAGACTCTTTGGCAAATTTTCTTGAGAGTTTCTAGTGAAGATTGCCTTCATTACGGTGGTCTATTTCTGCCACCCTGCACAAGAAAGATCGGCCTGTAGAGAAGCTGAAGCTGAAGAATGAAGACAAACAAAGCATTCTTGAAAGGTAATCTCCATATTACCGAGCAGCGTCTGTGGTGAGGAATAGAATCGTAAATATCCCAGTCGTGCAAGTTGATTCCGGGAAGGACATAAAGGAAACTAACCCTAACCAAGCTTGTTGCGTAGATAGTGGTATTCGCGACAGTATAACAAATTGAGCGCTCACCTCGGATCAAGTCGCTCAAATCTAGTTGGTGAATTACCTGCAGACTATAATGTAGTACAGAATCGTACATCAATTCCTTGGTTATCTTATTAATCATAACATAGTTGCCCTCCAAATTCAGGTGCGTGTCATGCAATCATGACTTCATCATGATTGAGCTTTTACCAAGATACAGAAATTGAATAGCTGAGATCAAGAGCTTGAGCAAAAACTTATTTTCAACCAAATTATAACAATTTCTTGCGAAACTTTCAAGTATTTCATGACTGTTATTCGAAACACAAGTATGTTGAGTAAACTGTGAACTAATTGGCTACCTCGTATATTGTCTGCCACTGCTATCGAATAGCTTTTTAGGCTGGGCTCAAGAAGAAGTCGAGGAAATCATAGGCGCAGCGAAAATGGGAGAAATTGATGCTGAATTTGGTGGCAATGCAAGCATGATGTCTAACGTGACAGTTACTGAAAACGGCGGAAATGCGACCACGGTGCCTGATGCGACAATCACTGAAACGGGTGGCAGTGCAGTCGTGGTGCCTCCTACGACTTCTCCTAGTACAGTTTCTTCACCTTTTTACGTTCCGCTTTTCATAGAGGATATGTCTCCAAAATGCCCTCAGAAACAACGCTAGTTTTTAGAATGTTTTTCAATTTGCATGGAAGAAACAGAAAATGCAGTCAATAATTTTTCCGTATGAGGCAAGCAACTCCTTATGGGAGTCACACCAGCAGAAACTCGACTCAGAGTAGTGCCTGTTAACGAAGGCGGTAAAGCACACTTAACAGCTGAAGAAGTTGGTGCCAACTAAGCGCTTCGGTACTATTCTACAAAAGTATTCCGATTCTGGGATAAAAGCAGTAGGTACACCATTGAATTTAGATATGATAAAGTGGCCCCAAGAGGACGAGATGATGAATATTAAGCTAAGTTCCGAAAAGAATAGTAAAGTCACAGCTTTGTTGGCATTAAGAGTCGGAATGCAATGGTACGCAGACGGATCACCTTCTCAAACAAAAGTGGCTCTGTAATAGACCAAATTGAGTCTGGATTGATTTTGGCATGATATATCGCTGTATTGGATGTTATTGTGATGCCTCGGACAAGATGTTATTATATGTTTTATTAGGCTGATGCTCCTGCCTTGTGCTACTGCTGAACAACAAAGCTGCTATAGAAAGTTTACACAGGAAAAACTGAAAGACCAATGACAGCCCTTTATCAATATACAATTCCAATTATTAGCCATTTCAGGTCGGCATGTTACCTAAAAACCAAAAGGGCTATCACGATGAACATGCTTAGATTGAAAAAATGGTCTTATCGGGCGGCCGAGAAGAAATCGAATCCCTGAAGCTTCCTAGGACTGTGGCTTTCTCTGATGAGTATCCATTGAAGGGCCGATTTACACATATAAGATAAGGGTTACTTAAAGAACTGGACGGAAGGATACTGGATACAGTTTCTGGTAATGGTAATAGCCCGATCTTGGGACCGAAACCTCCTAGAAAAGTCCTCCTGCCTCTTTCTCCGTCGTTCAGACGTGACAACAGCTTCGTGGAAGGGGATCTACATGATATATATGATCAGGGTGGTCGTGGCTCTCTCTATAAACATGAGGCGGAACCTGGCCTTCGAATGACCTTTCTTGCGTCTTATTTTTCACAAGAACTGGACGGTCCTTGTGAAACCGTCTTTATTCTGTCCCAACGGTAGGATGGTGATTGCATGGCGTCAGCTGTGATCTGGTTGATCACATGCATGCTCTGAGGAGCCGAATACACAGCTGAGAATGAAGGTCCCTTCCTACATGGTCAAGCAACACTGGGTGGTCTGAAGAGATTACGACAACTCTCCTCGGGATCATCGGATGCAAAATCTCGAAGAGATAGAAGAGTTTCGCGAATCCTTGAGAAATTAGTGTAGCCACCCACGACACCAGGCGTTAGGTCGGAGCTCACTCAGGCGAAAGGTTTCAATATGAATATTGAAGGATGGGTTGCAGTCTTCTTGTGGGTGACGTTTGATAATTCAGATGGCAAATTTAGACATTTATAGTTTCGATTTCGGAACTAAGATGTCGTTTGGTTGGGATGAACCCTACGATTTTCTGCTTTCCAGATCTCAACAGTCAGTGACTAAGTCAACAAGACCTAGACATTAGCTGAATAAAAGTAGAGCATCTCAGCCGAGGCTGCACAGAAGTACTGAAGGGGCTCCACAAAACAATCTCTTCCAGTAAAGAAGAGCATACGGAGAAATTCAGATGAGGATTTCTAGCTGCCAGTTTATNAGGCGCTTGTATAATATGCATATACATGAAAAAAGAGTAAAAAAGAGGGGTTCTGAGAGGACTGCAGGTAAAAGTTTTCGGGTTTCCGGGCTATGCCGGCCATGAGTGATTAAGGGGAGATAGCTTACCATGTTGTATGTAAAGAAAAAGCCACTTTATAATGACGAGAAGATCTTCCAAACTATTCATCAAGGTGAGCTCCGTTGAGAGTTTGCATGATAAATTTTTTTGGAAGTCTTCTCGATGTTGTGACGTTGCAGAGCATTTGAGAGCGACTGCTACAGATCTATAGAAGTATGAACGAACAGAGCTGAGGATAATCACAAGCCTTAGAACTGCAACCCAACAAAGTTAAACGCACAGTCCCTCCACAAGTGCAAACTACGATTCTAAACGAACGCCTTGTACAATGTTTCGTGGGAATCAGTCTATTTCAGACCCTCTAGTCTACCATCTCAGGCAATTCTTGTTTTAATTAACAGGCTTCGTAGGTGTGGGAGATATGGTTGTTTCAGACGGCTATTGGTATTGGTCCACTGCGGATTTCCTTCACTGAGTTCTCTCTCACTGAAGGCCGATTAGCGACAAGGCTACGTAGGGAGTCCTCAGTTGGCGGATAAGGGAATAAATCGCAGGTCAAAAGCAGCCGCTACTTGCCCAAAAACGCAGCTAGATTCAGGGGACGGGCTCTGTTCCTGCTGTGTTGGGTTGATATATACCTCTTGTATCTGTGTATCCATACGCATAGTGTGTGGAAAGTCTGCGGGTACAGGTGATATCCTGCCCATCTAAGCCAAAAGCTTTAATTCGAATGACTGGATAGAATCCGGGAGGTGATTCAGGGCTCCAAAATTAGAGCCCCTCGTCCACTCTGAGATGGCCTGGCTAGCTACCGTTAGTGAACCCAGCCACCATGTCAAAGCCTGGCCAGCTATTCGTGGGTACCGATATGTCGAAAACCATATAAGAATCTATAGACTATAGGTCATAAGGACCTCATTCCCTACTAAACCTGAGGGAGCTCCTAAAACGGCAGCATTGAGTTGGACCGTAGGAAAAAAGGCTGCTGAAATCCAGGGCCAAAACAGGTTGTTCAAAAGGAGATGCACAAGATGGCGATCTGCACTTTCAACGCACGAACGCTTGCAACGGAAACGTGTATAGAAGACCTGATGATGCAAGCTAGGAAGATCAAGTACGACGCCATCGGACTGACAGAGTCGAAAAGGTATCGTCTGCTGCACGCCGTATTAGAGACTGAAGGAAAACTGTTTCTTGGAACATGCGACAGCACAGGCATTGGTGGCGTAGGCGTCCGTGAATACGCACTTCGCAATACGAACATTGATTCGTACGAAAGCTTGGCAACCCGAATCGGACCTTCGCGATCAAGAAGATAAGGCATAAACCAAGCTCTAACAATCTTAGTTGCATATGCATCAACACCAAGTCACAATGAAGGGGAGCTGAAAGCGTCTTATATGGATCTGTAGAAGCTCCAGACAGAAGACCATACTTTCTTCAAAGTCATCGCGGGTGATTTCAACGCCAAGACTGGTCCTAGAAGAATGGCGGAAGAGCTCCACGTTGGGACTCAGGGAGCAGAATGGAATGGGGTGAAAGGCTATCCGAGTTTATCATGTCGATCCGCACTATGCATGCTAACTTGCAGTTCCAGACGCCCTCTCATTTGCGATTGACATGATAGTCACCTAGTGGACAGTTCCATAATGGAATAGACCACATCATCTTCAATCCGAGATTTCGCCTGACTGACGTCGCTGTTGTTCCGAAGTTCTACACGGGATCGGACCGTCGTCTCCTCCGTGCTAGACTCCGCTCCTCTGTGCGTGAAGAGAGAGCAACGAAGTTAACAAACTAAGCCTCAGACTCTCCATCAACTGGGACCACTCCGCTTACCTTGCGAGTGAATGGGAAGATTCCGTTATCGACAACATTGATGAAGAATACAACCGACTCGTCGAACATTATCACAACAGTGTCAGGAAAGCAGAGAAACTCAAAGATGCCAAGAAACGTCTCTTCGAAAACTCTCGAGCTGATACCAGCGTGGAATCGCGCGGACTGCAAGCAATACAGCTAATGTCCGAACTTGAGGGAAGAGATAGAGGAAGATCTGCAAGAGATAAGAGCTGCAGTTTTGAATGAAGGCCGGGAAGATCTTTCGCAAGACCCTTCTGGCTAGGCTCTTCACGTGATAACTTTGGTATTGCAAAGTGCCCACGGCGTGGAAAACTAGCAAGATTATGATGCTGTATAGGAAGGGGATCCAGACGACATGGACATGAACATCGCCCAATCTGATGCTGTCTGTAATTACAAGTTTTCATGCGCTCATTCTCAACAGGATTGACTTTTCTATCCTACTCCTAGCAAATTTGCTCTCTAGGCCCACGAGAACCGCAGTTATATTTTCCGCTCGAGCATTTATTTCGCACGATCCTTGCCTCTTGTGGGAGGTGTCTGGCTCTGGCACTAACCATAAGCGTTCCCACCTTGCCCCCCAGTCCAACCAAACGTGAACGTTCTAGGTCTACGGGTGCAGGAGTTATGAATTTCCAGTCGGACACACCCAAACGCACACACTCACAATTACACAGACATTATCGCATTGTATAAAGTAGGATGCTTTAGGAGCTCCACAGAGATTTCACTGCCAAGGCCTCGCCATCTATAAAAAAAAGTCATAGGCTGCTCTCATAGTCCGCCGGCAGTGCTAGGGGGAGGAGTGCGGCAGACGGTCGGTCGAAGGGGTGAAAACAAAGAAGAATAAGATCAAAAACCAAACAACCAGGGGCTCGTACAAATGGTTTTTGATCTTGTCTCTCCTCGTTTACAGCCCCTCAAGGGGCTGACCGACCGTCTGCCGCCCTCCTCCCCCCTAGCACTGCCTCGTGGCACGCCGGCACTGTGCTTGTAGAGACATCGAACACTACTTACAACAGCGAACATTGAGCAGGCGAAGTGAAGGTCGATTTGGACTGTGCTTGTGTAGAAATCGACTTGAGACCGAAAGAAGACCATGTTCATGAGGAACGAAATGGTATCTGATCTTCCCTTGACACTAAAAAGGAAGAATATCTCCTAATATTCTAGCTACGTGTCTAGGTCAAGAAGTCAGCATGATGAACGATCAAGCTCCGGAACTTAGCAAAAGGAGACATGTGGGAGCATTTAAGAATGTTGAGGTAATGGAGATTGAGGCAAAGAACGTCCGGTCCGTGCTTATCTTTTCGATACGTTGTACCTCCTGCTTTATGTACCCCTCGGAGATTTGAACTATACGGAATCAGGGCGAGCATACTGTCAGCGTGGCTCAAAGCGCTTTGAATCGATCGGGATTTTTCTTATACAAAAGTAGAATGGAATCTGGAGATCCGATTTTCCTCCCTGAAGGGTCTTTACCCAGTTGGATGCGAGGCTACGTGGGGCCATCCTTCAGTGGGGGATGGGATTAAATAGCGGCTAAACAAGCCTGAGTATTTGTTGAGACGCGGGGAATGAGATTCCTGTTGCTGCTAAGCTGAATCAATTTACACTTTCTTCCTTCACGCGGACCTGTCGAAGAATGCTTTTTGGGAGAGTTTCGGGAGTAGGTGATTTTCTGCATGTCAACTCAGCCAGAAGCTCGCTTTCGAGAACCGACATTAGCGGTCTTTTACCGGCCGACGCTTCAGAAGCGGTGCGACTTCGTATCCTATAAAAAGGTGCCTAGCCCACTCAATTAAGGCTAACCATTCTGATGTATACACAGTCTTTTCCGGGTCAAGCTATTCGTGAGCTCTCATACGTCCAAGACACTGATATGGTGGATTTCATTTTCCTGTAAATGAGAGTGAGCCGATATGCTAGCGTTGTATAGGATCGCTTGGAAGAGACGACTCAGTGGCTACACGTGGCTGCCTAAAAAGAGAAGAACTGAGATACTGACAATGGCAATCGCTCACGTCTCACATCATTAGTATGTTCTGGAGACTTCATTTTGAGAGCCAGAAAGGCAATGTACGACGTCGTATGATCAGGAAGGAAAAGCAATAATCTCATCACACCCTTTTTTTCAAAATGGAAAGACTGCTCTCTGAAGCTAGGGGGGCAGATGTCCTTGTCAGCGTCAGTCTTTCCATCATCGTCGATTCTTTTGACATTTGGAAAGTACATTTGTGATAGAGATGCGAGCTCGATCTCAGCTTTAGAGAAACACAGTCAAGAATACCTGAATTTACGCCATGCAACCATATTACCCAGCTGTCCTGGAGGCCTTTTCACTCGCAATTGAAAAATCCATAATCAAATTAAATTAATACAACTTCTTCCAAGGCGTTTGAACTACTGTCGGTGTTGATTCGTATTCTTGTGGATTTTCGAAACAATAGTGGCATCAGAGGAAAATTCCGGCGCTATTTCCTGATACTATTATAATTGCGTGAAGGGGTCAAGTTCAGGGAATAATACTTTAAGGCCTCCAACAATTGGATCCCTTCTTTCCTTGGCAACTCCGTGGGAAAATACGGTAATCGACAAAATCGATGAAGAATACACTTCACGCGGGAGAGAAATCGGCGAACTGCAAGCAATTGTCAATTATTGTACGAATTTGCGACGCTACTCATTAGTGTGACAGCGTGCGACAACGAAAAAGCCTATGGAAAAAAGTGATTCGACGGAAATTGCCAAATTTAGAAGTGTTCCAGCGGTTTCCGCTGAGCTTTGCTAATTAGTAGTTGAATTAACTTTCTTTCCCTCCGTCGTCACGACGCACCAGTGACTGCATCTCGAGGAGAGAAGAGGGAGGTCGTAGACCACTTTCACTTTGATATCTACACCGCCAGGTCTGCTTGTGTATCACTTAGGACTCTTCAGTCCTCCTTTCTGAAGTTCGACATGCTTTTAAATCAATGAAGAATTGTACAGTGCCAGGTGTTGATTGGACGCAATGACAACTCAATTGAAGGGCTTCCCACCGTTTTCGTCAGGAATTTCTACGTTCCCGGTTCCGTGCATTCCACAGTTCAACTCAGCTCACCGAGATCTACGGAGTGATGGAACAGAAATCCAAAAGAGTTCAATGTTGAAGTTTTCGCTGCATCAAAATTCGAGAGGGCACGTCAATAGCATCGACACTTGCTATAATTATGTATAACCAGGAGCATACCGTTCACTGCAAGAGTTCAGTGTGCTATGGCGTGGCTAATACATATACTGCAAAATTAACGGGAATCAGTAAATCACATTCTTTAGCTATTCTAATCGTTTAGATGCCAGCATTTTCCCAAAATGGAAATGCCAGCATTTTTCCAAAATGGACATATTTGGAACAATCACCTCGATGAACATTCTTTAGGCTACTCTAATCGTTTGGATGCCAGCATTTTTCCGAAATGGAAATGTTAGCATTTTCCCAAAGTGAACACCTCGGTGAACTATCACTAATTAAAAGGGAGGTTGCTTATCTAGATTCTCGGGCCTTCTATAGGCTTCAGATATCACCGCGGAGCAGCTAAATGTATAACCTCTCCTGTCATTTAGATGATCATGGTTTTTTGAGCGGTGCTGAGGACGCCTCTATTTGTGTCTGTCAAAAGCCAGATGGTCGAGTGGATTGCTCTCGTTTCAGGGACACGGGACACAGTATTCTTTCGATCAGAGTTTTCGTGCATCCTAAGTGCATTGAGCCTTACAACTCATAAGAAGGAGGGAAGCCCGGCGTTAGCCGGGAAACCCTACTGATACTGGAAGATACTCCAAGAACTCAACATGCAAATTTTCACTTTTTGAATTTAACATTTTCAGCGAAAAGAAAACGAACAGCATAGGGAATGGAATTTGACAAAGTGAATCATCTTAACTCAACATTACCCTCTGAGATCGTCCGTCATCCAAAAGAGGAAGACGTGGGAAGGGGTTGACGGCCGACATTCAGATCCCTACGCTCTACAGCCGTTGTCAGAGCAGGCTCGCAACACAGATGTCGAGCAGGAGGGACGAATGCTGGCTTATCGCCTAGGGAATCCTTGTGATTTTGACGATGTACCTAGGTGATGTTGTTAAAATGGTGGAAGAATCAGCTTCAGAGCTGAGCGGAACTACATTGGAGCACCGAGAAACATAGAGGAAATAGTGAAAAAGGAAAAGAACATCTGATTGCGCTGCTCACTGCTGGGTTTGGTTGGCAAAGCCGCTCGTTCGTAAACTTAACTATTTACATCAGGGATTACATCTTCACTTATAGCTCTGTGAGACCAAACCTTTTTTTGAATCAGAAAATGTGACCTTCCATTCATAAATTATTATCCTACCAGTCGGATCGCCCGGTTAACGCCAGGCTCTCCTCCTTCTTGTGTCAAACACCCTATCCCGAGAGATGTTGAAGTGAAGAACTTTTTTCCCTCCTTCAAAGCTTATGGTTTTTGAGTTTTATTTTCGCTGTATAGCTGAGTTTAAGCTTTTTCCGCTGTTTAGCTGAGTGAGAGTATGAAACTGAAACAGTACTCGAAAAAGATTATGTCGTCGTAGCATATCACATAGGCTTTTTTTTCTGAAGAAAAAAACGAAGAGTGAGCTTGGAAAGCGTACCTTGACATATCCTCTGTGCACCTTGGATAATAAACGGGAATAACTTTCAGGAAAAAAAACTTCTCGTCGGTAAGTGAATTAAGGCCATGCTACCCACCGTGACTGTTCCCACCTGCACTCCTGTCAAACTCCAGTGTTTTAGATCTATAAAGATCGTGTATAGTATTCACGAATTAATTCTTGATATGTTACATTCGATAAAGCGGTTAAGTACCTGCAGTGATAATGATGGTAGAGAATCGGCTATCGCCAGATATCCCTCCTTCTAAAAACAAAAAGGGTAATAATGGGCTAACGGGTATGGGTACATACGTGCGTCCGAGGATGCGCGCGGCGAATTGTGCGCGGCGAGGTGCGTGGTGATTCGAACGACTATAGCGCCTATCAGTGAGGCTCAACTTTGAAATACAGTAGTTTAGTAGGGTTAGGTGATACTACGAATACACTCTACTTCGAAATTGTGCCCCAATAATAGACGCCAGAGTCGTTCGAATCACCACGCACTTCGCCGCGCAGTTCGTCGCGCGCACGCTCGGACGCAGGTTAGTTCCGTCAACCTGGGCTAACCCACCACTGCTTCTTTAGAATAAATGGTGCCTTCACGGACACAAAATTGGACAAAGGACTAATAGAGCTGTGTCAGTGTGTTTAGTACGTGCCGATGTTTATGCCTATGATTGAAAGCCTCGATTCATTGCTCTTCATCTCAAAGACAGGTCCCGATGATGGCTTGATCGACTGACAATCAAAGTCTTGGATGGTACGCACTAAAGTTGTCTAGGGGTAATGTCGCACAATATCAGATTTGGTTATCAGCAAACTTTACTTCGCTACGGATTTATCACTAATTGGGAATCCCAGATCATTGGCGGTAGGACGAGTTTAGTTACAAAAGGTATCGAAACAAAAGGAAACTATGGTTTTCATTGAGTCAGAAACCTCGCTGGATAGCGGTCGTAGTCCAACAGCGGAAAATAAACCGAACTTTAATTTTTTCATTATGGAGAATTGCCTTCGATCGGTTCCTGTCACTGCATCT
The DNA here is from genome assembly GCA_900617895.1 of Haemonchus placei. NCBI lineage: Eukaryota > Metazoa > Nematoda > Chromadorea > Rhabditida > Trichostrongylidae > Haemonchus > Haemonchus placei. Next base: position 434 of record UZAF01018412.1, on the reverse strand, counting down.
ACCTATCTTATTGAATGAAAAATATCAAAGAAAAATGTTTTAATACCAAGGCATGACTGTTGACGTTTGAATACCAAGTTATGACTGTCGGCATGAAGGGGATAACAAACCTATTCGCTCTAGTCTTCTAGGCCTTGCTCGTTTGTTATCAGTCGGTCCCCTCGTATCCTACACCACCTACTAATGTGTTCCACCGTTAATGTGAAAAACGTTGTAGAACTGAAGACTATCTGTGGCTTGTTGTCTCTAACAGTTGTTATCAATCTTTATCACTAAACACCTACGGTTCCTTCCTAATCCAAATCTCTTACTGAAGTACAAATGCTCCACCGCTAATACGAAGGAGGCAGCAGATCACCTTCTGAGAAGCTTCATTAGGTCCTTTCAATTGTCATCACCCCTATCACATATCATCAGTGTTCCCATCCTGCCCC
>UZAF01018411.1:0-22171 GCA_900617895.1 Haemonchus placei | reverse complement strand
TCCAAAATTTCTTAGCTTAGCCCTTCGACCTGAACCATGGGCAAATTATTGGAGTAGCCTGCGAAAGACCCCTTCTTAGCACCGAGCACCTCTACTTGCAAAGTAATTCAAAGGGGAAAAGGGGGCATCCCAAAGGTGGCATTGATCAACACTAGGAAGTTTGTCCTTTATCCTTCTGAAGCCCTTTACCGAAATTTCGACATATGAGTGCATTCACTACAATCGAAATATGTCTCAATGTTCTCAGTATCACTGACTACGAACTACGACTACTTGTAAGTGTACCTAGTAAGTAGGATCAGGAGAGTAATATGCTCCCAGTGAACGCGTTCCTTCAACAAGTATGCAATTCTTCATATCCAGCATGGTTATACCGTTTGTCAGAAAATTATGACAGACTTGTACCAAAAAGAAGTTTTTGAAAAAGAAATGAATGAGAGATCGAAAAACAGTTACTATTTTTATGTTGGAATTTACTGATAGGAACTCCAACAGTCCCAACCGATCGATCAACCGATTAAGACATTTATTACTAGAAATTGACTGAAATCACTATTAGAAAAATCGAAATTAGAAAGTGGCATGGAAATAGGCACATCTGCTGAAGAAAATTGCTATTTCGAGAAAGATTGTTAGTAATTGGAATTGTTAAAGGCTTAAAAAAATAAAAATTGATTGGAGTAACAGGGAAAGTAGTGTGATGGCATGGCGTACAATCGTGATAGCCGGGCCGTTGCCGGAAAAGTGCTTAACAATAATCCATAGCCATCGCATTCTCACCAAAATGGATCGATTGGGCATATAACGAAGCGGTGAGAATACACAAAACAGTAATGGTCCTCCTATTCATTGTTAGTAGGAATGCCATTCGTCACAGGAGACTCGATGTTACTACAGTGAAAAGATTGTTGGTAAAATTGAAAACGGACAGTTGGGTGGTCGGTAAATCGAACCCACTTACTAGTATTACCTCATATTATACAGATGAATGAGAGAAGCAGTTTTGTGAGAGATTCGAAAAGATCCATAACAACCTGGAAACGCGTGGGGCGATTTCCCGAGCTGAAAAGGCCGTAGTCGGGCCGAATTGACGATTTCGAAATCATTGTATGTGTATGTATGATCAGGCCGTTGCTTGAACAATGCTCAACCATCGCCCCACGGGGGCACCACATCGTCGCGTGTTGCACCAAACGGGAAGGCAGACGACCCATACCCCAAGAAGGCCATCTCCTGATGCGACGATGAGGCTCCAAAATGAAAATGGGAAGCTTCCAATTCGCAGATTCGTCATGTTCAACTTCACCCACGCGTGCTCTCCACTGTGGAATACCAATCGTCGAAATGTACCAGCGGCCGAATCGATTCAGCTTCACTGAGGGTCGTTATTCAGAAGTGCTTTTCGATCGGTTTGGTCAGGCTTCATTCAATTCGCCGTTCTGACAACATTGATTTGCTCGCAGTCTCGATAGGTCACTAAATGAATCAACTCAAAGCTGAGCTCAGCTCTGACCTCTAAAGTCAATTACTGGGTCACTCGGAGGTGAAAGGTCATTTCTATCGATTTTGAGGGCAATTTTTCATCCTTTTCATGAAATTTGTATGAGAATAATAGGTGTTAAAATAAAGAGCTTATCGATTTGTGTAAGCAAAGAGCTACAAACAACCGATCGATACATGAACGACACACGACACAGTCCTGTCAGTTCTCCACAAACAATAGTACATCGAGAATTCCTGTGAGTAGGGCAGACGATCAAACAGTTTCCTCCCAGATCAGGTTGGTTTTGTCCAAGCGGACAGGCAGCTGGTTCCTTTGAACCTTTATTCACAGCGCTAGCATGTGCACCAAGAGGAATATGAAAGTGGTCCCAAAAAAATATCTGCACAACTTAGTACGAAAAAAAACTTTGTTCTAAATTAACTATTTTTCTTTCTTGGTAAAGATATTTTCTCACTTGATTTTTACCTCGAAATCAATGGGAATGTTATACAAAATGCAGCAAGTACATGGGACCCTGGGCAATACTTACAATCATCAAGTGATACACGAGGAGGATCAAAACGGAGCGTCAATTATGGCAACAGGAACACGCTTGATCGTTAACTTTGATTGGCATTTATTTTTAATCTTTCTATTTTTTTGTGTGGAGTTCGCTACTAAACTCGTCTGATAGGATAAAAGCGATGTTGTACATGAACTGTCCCCCACGTCATTGCATTGACCACATTACATGTATCACCCGCCTTCCTGATGATCATCAATTTCCTCAAACGGGTCCCAGAAACGTCTTTATTCGTTCCTGTCGCGTCTCTGAGTGGTCTAGGAGATGGTCCTCGCTCGAGGGATTCGATCCGTCCGGAACTTTGGCGAGAAAGTCTGACCACCGCGCGTGCAGATGTCCTGGTTTTCGTTCGACAGAAAAGCAGTCAGAAAACCCCAATTCCAACGGTCATCACAACATCCCGACGTTCGGACCCACCTGATCCTCCATTTCTTGGCATGACCCACAGCGTCGCTGAATTTAGTTAGTTCCTTGCCGGAGCTTGAAACCCTGCATTACCTTATGCACTTGCGTGTATCACGGAATTACGAGCATCACCCTTCTCATACTAAATCCATGGAAATCGAATGTAGGGACGCATCCGAGGATGGGATTGAGCAAGGAGAAAACTCCATTTTTTCTATTTTAATGATGGTCTTCCTATAGCGTTCCGTCTACAGATACAAACAGAGGGGTAGCTGATGTGAGGGCCTGCCAATGTGCGGGCTAAACGGTCGAAAAACGCATGTGAAAGTACCGATGAAGCCTCAAAGTCAGAACATTGCTCCGCCTTTCACAAATGTCCCGCCCCCATGACGAAGTACGCTAAATTGCTCTTGTAACGTAGAGTATAGTCAGTTGAGAGGAAACAAATCTAAGTGGGCTGGTAGAGTAGTTGAAGAAATTCGTCTTGGTGCAGTTCATGAGGTATTTTTTCTAAACGCACAACATAGTAGAAGTAAAACCAAGTAAAAAAAAATCCAGACGTTTTGGAACACCAGCTTCTCGGACCTTTGCACCTGGCAATACGTGGCCCGATAATACTGGTTTCTAAATTAATAGTTCCTCATCTTTCAATTAGTCTTTTTTGCCGCAGCGATATAAATTGCTGGCTAGGCATTCCTTTCTGAAAATATTCAATTAAATTCCCAATTCCATTGAACAACAGCAGCTATGGTATGCAGTATTGCATAAAATCTGAATAAATCAGTGAGCAATTAAAAAACAGACACTTGACCTCCACTGAGAATATTGTAATTATTATAATAAGTTGAGTAAAAAGTTTTTATCGGCTCTTCCTTCTTTTCTAAATTCTTCCGTAAGGCCCCTCGGAAAGACTTCGTAATTGGTTATGGTAGGCCGTTGCCAGATCTGTATTTTAGGGGGATATATAAGGATGCCCTCGCAAGCGTTTCGCAAATACGACCTCTACCTTCAACTGTTGACCGAAGCTGTCTGAAAGCTACCGTCTATAAAAATTTCCGTCTCGTAATCTATCGAGATATCTGTGCTGCTCTCAGAAGACTCATCGAACCTTAACCCACGGGTGCTTCGTGTCGAAACACCTTCAAGAGAAGCGGGGAAGTGGACTACATCCGAGGAAAGTTTTGCTGTGTCGCTGGTGGGATTCCCAGAGAATGCTCTACTTTGGATAACCTTCTGAAGGATCCACCGTGACTGCCGAGATTTACGCTCCTCAGCTGCAGAGTTTGACAGACTTTACTCGAAGGAAGCATCCGCAGAGGGAACGTTTACCTTCTTCACGACAGCTCTCGACCACATCTTGCGAAACTGCCCTATCAGAAAATTCCCGAACTTGGATGGGAAGTGCTGCCCAACCCTTCTTATTCGCCAGGTCTTGCTCCGTCCGATTACCATTTGTTTTTCGCTCCGAAACATCACCTTCGACATGGAAAATTTGTTGACTGGTTGAAGCTCGAAATCGAGATTTCCAACTTTTTGAATCGCGTCCGCCGCCGTTCTAAGCTTCAGGAATCGAAAAACTGCCCGTTCGTTGGACATGCGTTCTGGATCACGGTGTAGAGCCTATATTACAAATTGAGATCCTTTTCTAATGAAATTAAGGCTTTTGAGATGAAAATGAAAACCCGACCAAAATTTTTTACTCACATATTATTTCGGCTCTATCGAGTAAATGAATGGCCTAATTTGGCGGTGATCCCAGATGCACCGCGAATGACAGATCTTGGACGCTTTCCATATTACTGTATATGTATGAAAAAGATTCCCACTGTTAAGCTTCAACCACAACTGTTTGGTAACATAGCCAGTAACATGGCAGTCGAGAAACTATTCCGGCCAAATTCGTCAAAACAAGGAAACGTTGCTCGCAAAACCCACCCACGGTTTAAAAGATTAGCCACTCGCGCTGGCTTACCACGTTCAAAGCAGACAGTAAGTTACTCCAGGGTGCTTTACATCCTTCCTTTTTTTCAGAAAATATAAATCATTTCACGCTCGAGGAAGTCGATGATCAACGGGACGACGGGTGATACAGGTGACGTATCGTTTTGCAGAACCCTGTATATTTACATCTGCTAAGGAGGATTCTCATTTATTGACAACGAGCTCCATTTACAGTCCCCTTCTTGGTTGGTGGGCTTCACACAGGTTCAAGGATTCCACCGGGCGAATGCGGCACCCTTGCACACTGTAGCGCAGCATGAGCCTCCCCCTTGAGTCTACGAAAGGTCAACGTCGTTTGGAGTTCCTACACAGTGTGAAGCCCACCAACCAAGAAGGGGGCTGTATAAATCGAGCTCGTTGTCAATAAATGAGCAAGAGTTTTTACATAGCTCTGGAAGCATCTAGTATTCTGATTTGTTGATGTTTACTCGAAGGCCAGATGAGGTTTACAGAGTCCGTTGAATTCCCTTACTATGTATCGTCAAGTTCATGAACCTGGTCATTCATATTCATACTGATTGTTGGAATAGTTTGGACGGACTTGTGTGAAGGTCAGGAGTAGTACAAAGGACTAGCCCAGGCGCTAGAGGTGGTAATGAGGTAAACTCTTTTTTGCTTTCTCGTTGTTCAGTGTGAGCACTTTTCCGAACATCATGTCCTGCAAAGGCCCGCTGAGCACCGAACCATATCTCAGCGTTACAGAGAGGCCAAATGCATAGCGTTTTAATGAAGGTACAACCCAGCGCAACTTTATTGTATCCGTCACTTTACAGTAGACTGCGAATGATCTGAACTGGAAGCGTGGTTATTTGCAAGGGCCACAAACACAGGTGGGACCCCTCAAACGGCTCCTTTCTCTTTCTTGAAGTCGAGGATTTTCTCCAGAAAATATCTCTATGCGCTAGCGCTCTACAGGAAAGACCAATTCTTCATAAGATAGGCTATCGACGTGCAGCTAAGCTCCACTCGTGAAATTTCAAGAAGGAACAACTAGCTCTACTGCTTCCGAAGCATAAAAAACCTGTGTAATTACTGTTCTAGGTACAGTTTTACGTCAGATTACGGTATAAGTTGACATTGGATTATTTTCATGTGTTTCGCTCATGCCTCCAAGTCGAAGTTCATCGACGAACCTCTGGATTTCTTTCACGAGGTGGCAAAAAATAACTGATTTTCGCTTCAAGAACCTGATAGACTATCTCAGGGACATTGTATGCACGACGATTACGGTATATGTTGACTTCCGGTGGTGTTATGCTCGGTGTACGCGTCATCGACATTGTGTTCTTGCGGACACTGTCAAGCACCTCTCACCTGGTCGTATTCATTGTCGGTCACATCAAACACCGCAACAATCATTGTCTCAAACCGTAACTGTTGCGCAACGTTCGCCTCATTATTCAAACAAGCAGACCTCGTAATTTACCTTATTAAAACGTCATCACCTTTATATTTCCGCTTACTGTCGCTCCACCTTGGCCGCTATACGATGACCAAGTAAAATAGTGAACTCAACCGGAGGAATATCACTACGGATGGAGAATCCTCGACTGAATACTCCTTCAAAATCGATATTGATTAGCGCTTCTGCCGATTTTTCTATGTAATACAACCTACGAGGTAAATAACTTCGGTTGAAACCGACCAAAATACGCCATACCTTCAATTTCCACTAATACTTGTAAAATGGTTAAGGTTCCAAAAGCTCGTGGACAGCTACTCATAATCTAGACAGTTCTATGTCAACTATTATTATTTATTACTATTGTTCGGATGAATCCAAGCCTTTGGAGGGACTAATATTGGTGTTGAACATTCGTATAAGTTCGCTCTCCCCTTGCTAGGCAGCTGGAAGGATTCAGGGCTACATATACCCTGAAAACCGGAAGATTGAAGAGCCAAAATCGGAAGTCTACAATTTGCATGACATCCAGCCTTTATACTCTTACTAATAATACAAACTATGGTATGGGATGGGGCAAAAGAGAGGCGAAATCGTCAGAAAATCTTCGATTTTGGGCTAAAGGTAGATGTTGATAACACATCGGCATAACCTCCTGCGAACATGAACGAATCACCTGTCGTCTACTCAAGAAAACCCCAGCTTTTTCTTTAAATTTTCACTTGACAAAAATTGCTGTGTTGTCTTTTGATATTTTTGGAGGAAATTTTTGATTCCCAAGTTCTTCATGGTCATAATATTCCACATTAGTACAAGTAACTAATTATTTCGTCGTTTAATGGCCAATTAATCGGTCAAACGATGCCAATGCTGGACTCCTTAGATGCCGACCGATTGAGTAATGAAGTACCCAGTAATTAATTTGCGTTTTCGGTCCGAAAAAGGCACAAAAGTGTATTCCACCTATATTCTGTTCAGCAAAGCCTTTCTCGGGAAATTCGCTCAAAACTAGCCCCAAACATGGATACTTTCAAGTTACTTCAACTGAAAAGCTGGAAATGTGAAGAACTCGTTGACAAGTTTTTGCAAACATTACCATGTAAAAGAGCACTCTTCATGCAGTACTGAAGAAGCAAATAAGTATGGAGTAATGTAGTTTTTGGCTAGCGATAGGGACCCGTCTCCAAAGAAAGACATCCAAAGCCTTCACCCGAGCTTCCGGAAATTGAAAGGTGAACACGGAAATCGGACGAATCAGATGACCACCCACAATGAATGGGATAAATCCACAACTACCCGGACGTGGAAGAGACTCAAATCAAACCATATCTGTAAAGTATGTATGCCTAATACTTGAGGACTTTGATTAGCGACCTTCCGAATCCACAACCGAAAAGTTATCGGAAATCGGAAGCCTGAACAAGGTTAGGGTTCCTTCAAGGGTGGAGACGTCGGGAAACCCCCACCAATGAACTTTCCAAGCATTTTCATCGTATTCACGAGATCTATGTTCAAGTCGGGCACCCATTTCGCGCGTTTCATGGTACGGGGCAATTAGCTGTTCAACTCTGACCTTTTCGGAGGCACTACACGGCCAAATTAGGCTCGAACGGAAACTGTCGAGCTGAAAACTGGATTCTCGAAAAACTTTCGGAGACCATGTGCAAGGATTTCTCGAGATTCCATTCACCAGCTGGGCAATTCCCACTTGAGCACCATTTGGAAGCTCAATGCTTACTAAGATCGGAGTTGAACAGCTAACTCCAGGGACCACGCGCATGAATGAGACACGGCTTTTTTTCTTTTCCACTGGTCCTTACTTGTATAGGGAGAAGCCAGCACTCATTTCCCTCATTTGATGTAGGTTAGTATTACCTGGGTGAAGATTGGTTGCTTGCGATGATGATGATTAGGTTGGCGATGATGATGGGCTATTGTGTTCGGGGGGACAAAGACCAAAGTATGTGTAGGCATGCAGTATGTGCGCTGACAGTTTTTACAATATTTCGTCCCTATGCTTAAGCAGATTACATGCTCTACTTGTGTTTTTACCGTTCTTCCGGTACTCATCGGCCTTCGTTTAATGAACTCGACGACGCGTCCCCATTTTGTATGACATCCATCCTATTCACTTCACTCATGCACACTCACACACNCACACACGTAATTGCGCTCAGTGACCATGGAATAAGCGTCGTCAATCGGGTTGCCGGTTTTCATTTCCTACCTCTCTCTCCATAGTTCTCCTCAAGAAGGACGGCAGACAGACACAATCGTCTACGACGACGACGACCGTAATCGTTTCACCGGAATGTCTCAATGAACCCGTCAGTTCTCAGACAAAACACCCAATTACCACGGTTTAATTTACAGTAAACACTCCTGTCAACGAGAATTGTACCTGATTGAATAGCTGATGACAAATGCTATCTGACTCCAGGATAGCCTAATGTTCTCACTACATAAGTTGCACTTCCGTTTAGTTGAGCATAGCTGTGATCACCTCCCATGGTCATTAACACCTCTACAGAATACGGTCAACTCTCACCCTCTTAATTGCTGGGTAATGATAACCCATTCGGGGAGAACTCGCTCAGAGCGATTCACAGCTGTCACGTTTACCCTCGCACGGTGAGATCGCTACCCAAGTGGGATCGGAAGTGGTCCCAGAGCTGAATAATTGCAAACGCCTGAAAAGAAGAAGCTTTGTGATGAAAAGAAAGATGTGTTAGAGCAGGAACTACACCCAAAGGTTCCAGGCCCAGGCTTCTACCAACATGACGCGAAGATTCAGTGATTGGGGTACTGTAAGCGACAGCCATTAGCCAGAAATGGAACTAACAGCCGAAATGGAGCGATTGAGAGTCGATCTACTGACCCATAGCCTGATCGGCAGTTACTGGCGCATTTGACTGGACTGCGATAGATCGTTGTGATCGGATTCCTGAAGGGGCTATACCCAGTTTTACTCGTGCAACGATGATGATGGGCACTACGTCGAAAACGATCGAAACGGACCACGATGATGCAGTTCCGTAGTTCTCTGCTGAAGAAGCCCGTGTAGAGATCACAGGAGAATTTGTCCCCTATTCCATTTTTAGGCAAAAGGATGCTACCAAATCAACAATACTAAGCCTAAGAGGAGTGCCCGATAGGTTGAGCTTCGGGAACCTTCCCGATAGCTTCGAATCACTGCATTCTTAACTTGCCATGAAGCATTAATGAGAGAAATTGAGCGTTCGAGGACGAGTGATTTGAAGCAAAGTGCACACTCTACTACTCGTATGTTGTGCCGTAGCAGAAAGGCAGAATGTTTTTCTAGAAATCGAAAAATGATTTCGCCATGGTGATTAAATGACTTTCATGTTAATGTTAGCGTTCAAGATCGTCGTCACAATGGATCCACTTCAGTGGAATGAGACATATAATTGAACTAGAAAAACACTACGCTTCCTACAAGAAATACTCCAAGCTGTCCGGTCTCCGAAACGCATGAGACTCTCAAACTACAAACGCACACATACACACGAGGTAAAAGAAAACATCTCCATCAGCTCTAATTACTCGATAGTTAAAGTTAGGAAAAATAGAGAAAAGTAAATGTGCTTCCGAAGTTTCTTGAGGAACTCGGTGTTGTTACCAGTTTTGTCAATTCCTGGCATCGAAGAAAGCAGGAGTAGGTTCTTTAGGAGTATAGCAACCCCTAATGACCCAACATGACTGAACCTTCCCTTGACGACAGTTCTGTGGACTGCGACAAAACGCATGGCTTCAGGAATGGTCCTCGGTGAGACCGGAAGACAGTCCTGCACTTCTTCTCTTCCTGATCCCAACTTAGATTGAACTTAGACCCCATAGAGGCAATGAGACCTACCTCTCCTACATAAAACTGGGCCTACATTTCCTTGGCCATGATTTTTGAGATGGCATCGAAGTCCTTGAGGAGGAAGCAAACTCAATAGACCCACCGACGATAACTAAAACTTCATCAATGATTCAAAAGCTGCAGAAATACGAATACACGGCCCATCCCAATGAGGTGATGAAAAGCCTGCAAACTCCAGAAACAAGGACACTTCATCATTTACCTACAATGTGATTTATCTGAACTTTTTCATGGGAATAGATAGGTATTAGAGCTTCCAGTAAAGCCTCTTCTTTTTCGTTTCAACCTAATTTTGCATTCGTTCGTCCAATGCATACCCTTACTGAAACCAGTCTGCCTGTCACTGAGCGTTATCCTCAGCGGAAATCATTCTGTCTATCAGTGTATTGCTGTATTTCATAGCCATTATGGTGTGAAGCTGACTCTTGGATTACTTCCCATTGTACTTTACTGCATCCTTGGCCCCTGAACGATCCACTAGAGAAAGTCTTTACTGTCAGCCGGTAATCCCCAACGGTATCCCACTGCTCCATTCCCAAGCATACAGACACAGGAAGAATATGTTGAATGGCTTCGGAAATTGTTCATATCGTTTCACTGGCGTCGCTGTTGTTCATCATTACGCTGGTGGTTTTTACACGTTCCTCAATTGTCTGCCTGTTTCTTTGGAGTGCTGCGATGAGAGGGGCGGGATCACGGGGCCCCGCCCACATAGGTCGCCAAGCCAATCAACGCATTCGTAGCTCGTTTAGTCGCTATCGAGCTCTATTACTCTACGGTAGCAATGAGTATGCTGGACCCTCGGCAATTTCTGATGCCAACATTTTGTCTGGACCCATCCGCGGCATCATTGTTGAGCCAACAGCCCACACAGAATTCCAGTGGTGGCAAACTGACACATTCATTTCGTATTTCTGACTTACTGGAATCGCCCAGCGAAAAAGCCGATACCAGTACCGACAAAGGTGAGAGCTTTGGCTTTTTTCCGTCTTCATTCTTTCTTTTGAGCTTCCTTTTCATCTTTTTTCGCTTTTTCATGATGACGATTTGTTTCTCCTTTGAAACTGGTATCACACACATGCTGTATTCACTAGCTGAATGACTATCACCCACTGCCACCTGTCAATTTCGGAACTCATCCGGCCATGTTGCCTACAATACAAACGGGCGATTTTGGGCAATTAGCCAGAACTCAAGTGGAAAATGATAGTGTTTACGAGATTTACGGCGACATCGGATTATCCGATTGTTAACCTGCAGATTTTCGAAGGTCAAATTGGCTTATGATGAGCTGTACTAACTATGTAGACTACCCTTACAAATAAAGGCGTTCTTCTTTGATACTTTGCTTTCTAGTGGATCGTTTTCCAGATCATTCAACGGCATCACGACCTGATACGCCAGAATCCGGCTGTTCACAAGTTCGGAGTAGTCCCAATGACACGAGCCCACTTGGATCGAAGAAAGCCCGAAAAGCGAGAACGATTTTCACCGACAAACAACTACAAGAACTCGAATCCACTTTCGAAAAACAGAAGTACCTGAGTGTTCAAGATCGTATGGATCTCGCTCAACGTATGGGTTTGACGGACACACAAGTCAAAACCTGGTATCAAAATCGGAGGTTAGTATTATCAAAGTCAAGTTTTTTCCCGTTTTCTCTTCGGCTTCCTTCTTTTCCATTAAATTATTCGGTCATTTTTGAAATAACAGCTACAGTAGCCATTCAAGTATGGCCTTTAACATGCTCATATATGGTCCTCAAGATCTCGTGTAATATTCTCAAACGACAGCAAAACGCATTATGCGGCATTGTCCGCCTAATATAGATGATTAAATTATCGGGGCCGCGTTCTATTATTCCTGCGCTTATTAATAGCATAAAGTATTGCGTGTGTTGTTTTAAGAGGGGCAGGCACCGCCATCTGTCGGCTACAGTCACGGAAAGGGATATGGGGGACGGGGGGCTGGGACCCATCAGAATCGCTTTCATGAGGTGTGAAGAACGCGCGGCGGCTTCGACCGTTTGACAGACGGCCAGCCAGATGCGGAATGAACTGAACCTATGGGGGAGATTGCTTTACCGAGCCTCAACTTCAGCCTCTGCCCACCTGGGGATTTAAAGTTCTGCACAGTTCGTTATTGATGGCGTCAGGGGTTTTTACAGCTTGCCTTCTTATTGCCTTAGGAGATCCTAAGCCGGGGAAGATCTGATCAAGGGTTTCCGCAGAGAGGAAATGAGTTCATTCTAAAAACAACTGGTTACCAGATTATGGTGAAAGTGTTTGTCGACTTCCCTTAGAGAGTCATGATTTAATCAACAGCTGTCTTACCTCTGACAAGACTCGCAAAGCAAGCGAAAGAGCTAGAGTGATCGACTGAAACCTATTCACTTCGCTGAAGTCCCTCTTTTGGTGATGAACTCCACTGGCTCAAAATATGCCCCCACTCCACCTGGGACAATCATTACTATCATGTCATCCCAAAATTCAAAAATGTCAAGAAACCATTGTGAATTGTCCCAGTGTTTTGAACGACTGTTTTCAGGACAAAATGGAAACGGCAAGCGACAACCGGTATGGAACTGCTCAACGAGGCTGGAAACTTGGCAGCTGTTCAAAATTTACTTCGATCCAATCCCTACTGGGCCGGATACGTTGGCCAACTAGGTGGTATGCCAACACCAATTCCACTAATGATGGGATTACCGTTATCAGCCACATTACCATCCCTTCCACATTCGCTTTCTTTTGTCCTCCCACCAACGTCACATGTTGGCCCATCAAAAGAGTCGACGCCTGTTGATGTCGAAGTCACCACAGCAAACTAGTACGGCTTGTGTCATTTATATGATCTCTTCTCTCCTCTCATGTTATGTGTAAAAAAAANAAAAAAAATAGCTGGATAAATGTGTGCTAAATGGAGGCGGGCAGTCAGTCAAGCAGCAGTCAGGTGGGGCAAGCAGGCAGGCGACCAGCAAATAGCAATGGATGGACCTGCACATGTTGTTTGAGTTGGTGGACCGTGTGATACGGTAATGATGTTAATTAGTGGGCAAGATGATGCGACCGTAACAGCAGTGATTCTGCTGCTGCTCTTTATGGTGGAGCGGGGGTTATGGGGGCCATGGGGCCCAACGTTCGCTATGCGCATTGAGGAAACGGGCCAGGAGACCTTATCCCTTATTTTGTGTGCAGCTGTTTTTCTATGTGAATGATATGAAAACGGTCTATCTAGTCATTTTATTCGATTGTTTCCTTCATCCACAATATTTTCACTTCTCTACTCAATTTATTGATCGGTATTGATTGAACTATTGATGCTGTTCCATACGTAGAAATTGGCAGATTCACATTAAGCATTAACAAGTGATATCTGCATTTGTGTGTCATGAATCAAAGTAAGCAGCCCAATTTGAAATCACCTGAGAGCTCCCTCTCCTCTTTTGCCATTAGTGGGTCCCGTCACGCGTACATCACTCCTGCACAGCTGCTGTCGTATCGATAGTGAATGCGCAACACCGTTTGTTTCCCTTCACAATTGCTGTGTTACATAATATTCAATAATGATAATTGCTTGTGTTAATCTTTGCATATAAAGATCTATGAACGATAACTGTTATTAAGTTGTTGCGTATGCATATGTGTGGGTTTTTAAAGTCATCTAATCGNCTTAATCGTCTTACTTGGCAATGATCGATCTGTGCGCCAAAGCTAATCCATGAGTTCAAGCACAGGGTTTTTCCACGGACAGACGGGCAGGCAGATCGACAGACAGTGAGTTAAGAGGGAGAGTTCAGCACCTCATCTCGTAAAGTGATCGTTCCCCTCAGTTTTTTCACCTCATCATCATCTTCGCCACACGTTTTTCACGTTTCGCTCTGTAGCTGTATGTGTGTATGTTTGACATTGAAAGTGCTTCGGATATTCCGAGAATTCATGGTCGGTCTCACTTCACTTCCTCGTACTGCTCTAACCCATTTGATGTGCGATGATCCGCCATTGGTATAGCTTTTCAAAAGCCGTTCATCTAATTGTCGGGAAACGCCACACTTCGGTCCGCATCTCAGCTGCAAATTGTGTTGTCGTGCTTTATAATGGATGACACCCATACTTAATGACAATCTTAGAAACTGAGATGTGATTGTCGTGCTAGTGTGTGTTGTCGAAATTGAATTTGCAGTCGATTTGGTGTTGGTGCGGAAACCGCCAATTTGAGGAATGCGTGTGAGTGGAGAGATTGAGGGAGAGGGGGACAGATGAGGCCTGGCCTCATCTCAATCACATATTTGACTTCCGTGACGTTGTGACCGAACGAACGGAAGGCTTCGATGGCGATGGTGTTCGCCCGTCCGTTCACCCATTCGCAGGTGCGATATCGCGCGCGCGGAACAAGCACCCAGATTGAACGGGACGACGATGGGCGCGTCACTTACGGAAATCCAGTTACCACTAAGCGCGCCAAATAGCACATCGAAACTGACTCTCTTTGGCGCATACACCCAAACACACACACCATTCGCCGACAACGTCTTACTGTACTTCAATTATTCGCACTGCGCTCAGCGTGACCGCACGTCATTAAACTGTTGTTGTTGTTGTCGTGGGCTGGTGGACATTAGCTTCAATAGGGGGGAAATTCATGGAAATTTCACACTATCATCTCCCACTCCAGAGCCGAGAGGACCACCGATTGCGGCAATCTCATTGACACCACCACCACCACGATGGCAGCGATTGTTCCAGGCCGGCGGCGGCAGCTCAATTAAGGCGACACTATGCGACACAATGTTAATCGCCTTCTTACATATAACCTTGCTTGTAGTCGGTAACTCTTTCCTCAATTGAGATGCGAGAAGAAAGATGAGTTATAATTGCCGTCCCATCATCTACCCCACCACCACCACCACCTAAAGGACATAACAACGTGGCTCCGAAAATAAATTGCCAACGGAATGATCATCTCGTATTCCACTTCTAGATGGACGATCCCCCCAAAAGAACATCTATTCGAAGGCATCTAGCACTCTAGGAGGATGACTGAAAGACCAGTCGCAGTCATACTGCCCATCCAGGAAATCTATGTACTGTCCCTGTGATTACTGTACAGGTTCTTAGAACGAGTCTATTACATTAATGGGGTCGTATGAGAGGTAAGAGGACAAGTTCATAGCCTCCTCACAATGATGTTCATGGGTTAGGATAGTTTGTAAGTGAATCATTTAGATTACCAGTAGAGCAGTTCTTTTGAAAAGATGACTAACAAGTTGTTATTTTGATATGGTCACGTATTTGAATCACGGAAACTCGGCTAAATGTTCCAGTTTGTTGCGGCTACCGTAATTATGATTTTAACTTGTTAGAATATTCAATGAATGGTGTCGGCCACTAGACGAAGCATTGTGTTAACACTTCTCCGACTTCACTCATTCGCTCGACCTAATGCTTTCACGCCAACCAAGCATTCAGCGTGTTCTTCTAGCCCAGCAAACAGCAATAGTCCTACACCTTTTGTCATTTTCCGACCTATAGCCCACCAATAGAGGGCTCCGATAAACACTTCGAGGCTGATTCTCTCCGCGACAAGGGGTTCTATGTCATGATCATTAAATACGCACGAATTAGCAGCAGCAGCAGCATACTCACTCCGTCAACGAGACACCTTCAAGAGAATTCCGGAAAAAAGGCTCATCCACGGCGCACCCAATTGTAAACATCGCTTTCTGACTAGTGATTGGGTCCTCATTTCCTTTGCAGGACCAACAGCTAGTACTCTGAGCGTCTTGTGTACCAAAATACACTGCAGCAGGACTTGTTGCTTTCTCCTTTGCAGACCTTACCACCTACCTGAAATCAGCCACCAAACTTTTTTTTACCCTTACTGACGGCCAAACTGTTGAACCGTACAGTTTGTGGGACCAGTCCACTCCACCATTACCCTTAGAACACCGTTTGCGCCCTTCTACATCATGGCCCTAACAGATTAGATACCCCTAGTAAGGAGGTTATAATGTATGTAGTAAGTAGAGAGTAGTATCAATGGGTATCATAACTTATTCAGTTTAGGAATGTAACGAGTACGGTATTGCGTCGCACGGTGGAGGTGAATCGGTCCATAATTGCTACTCACCTCACATAACAACACTGTGTCCTTACGATGCGCACAATTCGGTTATAATTCTCTTCGGTATTACAGTTTAATCGACATGAGTCGACGAAGGATGAGAGGGGGNGGGGGAGAAACTCACCCACCCACCCCCTCGAAGAGGTCGTCATCATCATCATCATCATCATTGCACGGAAAAAATCGAGGTATGTGAACGCGTTTTTCCCCCCACTCCAACAATCTACACCTCTTAGCAGCCACTGCAACAGCAGCAGCAGCAGCTACGAACGGAGAAAATAACTACGGTAGACGAGAGACGATTTGGTGGGGTGTGGGGTGTTTTCGAGGTAAGAGCCCTAAATGGACGCTTCGCAGACTAGATTACTTCAATGAGATTGCGCCTCGGCGTTGAGGGGGGTTTTTGGCCGGTTTTAGATAAATTTGAGGGCCCCCCTAATGGATTAGAATTAGCACAAAGTGTCGTGTTTAGGATCCATTCTTCCGCTGATGCTGCTGCTGGGCGTGCTCTGCTAGTTAGCCAACAAAAAACATCGTTCAGAGCTTCTCTCTCCATACTCGATGGTATCAATGGAATGTGATATCCTAATATGGGCCATGAACGTGTCGAGTTTATATTTCGATGGTATGATTATCTAATTAGTTGGCAAAAGACAATTGTACTAATCGGCTTGACCTGATGACGCAGACAACAGCCAATGGTACAGTAATCCCCCCGTTGCACACTATTCATCCACTTGAATGATCCTTAAACTAATAATTACAATTTTGGGAATTTGAACAGCAATTATCAGAAGTGATCTGATCTGATCTGGAGTGCTTTTCTGAATCCACCTTGATCTAGAAAGGACCCACAAAAGTCAGACAGTCAGTCCTCTTCAACAATTATGGAAAGCTTTGGTTCTAGGAGGAAAAACAACAAAGTAATGGCGTTCAGAGAGAGGGAGCAGTATCGTCGCCCTCGATGAGGGTATCAATTAGAAGAGTCACTGCCAAGCACCATAGACATAGAGATAGAGAGACCATGGACCTCCCGGTGAATTAGCGTGCGGTTTTTCTGGTAAATTGAAGGGAAGTTTGTGCGTGAAATGAGCCAAACAAGGACAAAAATCTAAATTTATGCTGAAACCGGCAATTGGTGGACATAGCACGTTTCCGACCCATACACACGCACAATGCGATCATCCCCCCAGTCTACAGTCACTTGCCGATGGATTGATGCACAACCAATTCAACACCAAATGAACAGTGGCGATTCCAATTCGCGTGCGTTCACTGGTGAAGGATTTCCAGTGATCCGGGCGGTCATCCAACCTTTTTTTCTGCCCTCTATCCCTTCGATTTTGCTACCAAGTGCGCACAAAAGAAGTTGCTAGGTTGGTAAAAAAATAAGCTCTCACAGATGATTGGCCAAGGGTTTCAGGCATCTCGGAGGAGCAATACAAAGGTCAATTCTTAGGAACAGATTACCGGATGAAACCTTTTTTTCTGGATACCAGTTCGTGAGCTAAGATAAGAGCTGAAGTTTTCTCTATGTGATTGCTTTGGGAAAAGCGTATAATGCCCAGAAATCGAAAGCTGTTTGCCGGTTTCACAAAAAAAAANAAAAAAAATCTAAATAAACAAAGGATGGGCCTATTTGTCTCGAATGGTCGGTAGGG
The DNA here is from genome assembly GCA_900617895.1 of Haemonchus placei. Lineage (NCBI taxonomy): Eukaryota > Metazoa > Nematoda > Chromadorea > Rhabditida > Trichostrongylidae > Haemonchus > Haemonchus placei. The sequence goes on along the minus strand of UZAF01018411.1, from coordinate 4,627 downwards.
TCTATAAAAAAAGCAAAAAGAATAATAAATATTCGAGCCTTTTGGATTGACTAATTGTTGGGGAAATCATGCCAGGGAACCCCAATGGATCTGTGGAGCCTATAGAGCCCTAGGTAAATAGTATCCGGAAAAGCCGTCCGGTGCTGGTTTCAATGTGCAAGATGAAGAACGCTTTTTGTATACTATATCTTGTTTGTAAGCTTGAAATTTTTCTGGCAGAAAGCGAGGCAATCGAGGTGGCTATGTTTTCGATTTCTAACAAGTAGGTGAGCGGTTAAAATGTTGGCACTGTACAGACACTCCATACTTGGGATGTACTCTTACATGGCATCCCAGACAAATATGAACAATGACCAAAACTTAATATGTACAGACGCAGGTTCCTGGTTGAAATCTATAAAGTAGAGTTCAGATATCACCATTTGAAAACCATCCTACTGAATCGCCGCAAGATTAAAATCGGAAGGATGCCTCTGATTTGAACGAGTCAGGAAGATGAGCTGGTGCTTCTGGAATCTTCGAGACATACATACTAGTAGATCTACCAACCACTCGAGACAAATATGCCCACCCTTTCTATGGTTTTACATCTAGGCTACATAGAAAGCCATTTCATCTAACACAGAGACTGTAGAGACCCTCGAATAAATTCCGAGTCGCTTCAGGAACCCTTCCATTCATATGGACTGCCATCCCGGATATTCGACATGGTATGATATCTGATAGAGTAGTGTTTGTGTGAAGTTGTTCGAGTAACTACATTGTAGTAGTTATAAAAGTACGGGGATGTAAGAATGCGAGCTGTGCCTGTCAACCACCTGTCTGTCAACCTGTCTGTGACGTTCGAGACGTTGAAGACACTTCCGTTCGCGGTAATTCGAACTCGGTAACAGTTTAGGTAGGCCCGACAGTGTGACCTTGCTTCCAATAGGTACCATTGCGCACAATGCACTCATCTCCATTACCAGCTCACTCAATTATCAAGGTTATCCGACAAATTACATGGCAGCGACGACGCCTCGAACCCAAACAAACCACCAACGCAGCCAGCCGGAAGTGGGATCGACCCCCAGTCAATTGGCACTAATCCTGTGTAGTCAAGAATAACACGGACCACTTGATCCAATGGGATCAAGAGTCAAGTGAAAAGTTATAACTATTATTCGGTCATCATTTAAAACGGTAAGAGCTGTTGAACAGGTGGTGATTTCTGTCGACAGCTGACTGACGCCATCGTCGTCGTCGACTGAACACCAATTATCGTTTCGAACGGTAGTTTGCAGCATTAGAGACGTTAGCACCAAAATGTCTCTCTACGGAATTTGAGGGTAATTATCCTAATGGGAATAGAATGGTTGATGAAAAGCAGGGATCTTCCTCTGCTTGACGTTCTCAATATAATTAGAAAGTTACCAACCAAGAAAGTTATGGCTCCCACTAGACCGTCCTATTAAAAGCCCAGTTCATGATAATTTTGAGGTTCCCTTTTTTATTCGAAAAGCGGAAGTATAGATTGATAGTGAAGACAGCAAGAGAATTCGCCGATTTCTAAAAAATGGCTCCTCAAAAGGGAAAATAGACGTTGGACGAGATTATCATGACGGAAATAACATGGAAGGGGTATTTGGACGAGATTTCAGTTATTGCAATTGCGCAAAGAGCTGACTACATTAAGCCAGAACTGTACAGAACTGCCTTTCCTATCTCTGGGTCATGACAAATTGTTTGAACTTCCTACATGGGTTCTCTTGTGACCGGTGCAGCCTCAACAATACCAGTGAAACTCGTGCGAGGATACACACCAATCTTTGAACCTTCGTAACTCCTTAACTAGGCCGTTTTCCGACCTAATAGTGCCAGATATGGCATACACGAGGCCCTCAAATTCATCCTATGGGGAAATCCCAGAAACAAATTTTATCGTGAACTGTGCCTTTGAGTTGGTTAAATTTATAGGCCTCGAATTTGCATCAGACTCCTATTGGACCCCAGACATTTTTCGTCAGTCATTCAATTATGAGACTGAACGATTCTTACCCCACAGGTTAGTCTATACAAGTAGATCGAGGCGTGAAGTGGAAGATTTTTCTCGAAATGAAAGTACTTGGCACAGCCATGGAACATCATGAGTATTGGGGAGAAACACATATTGAAGGATAACTCTCACAATCGAAAAGCAGGAGGATGGAAATGAAGAGCTGAGGAAGCTCAACAGAGACGAAGTTAAAAATTCCTCTAATAGGGGAAATATTGAACGAGCACTATGAAGAAAACGAAGGAATACCGATGACCTAGAAGAAAGAGATCAGAAGAGAAGCAGATGTAGTTAAATCAGAAGGAATCAGAGTTAAAGGAGAAGAGGAAAGTGCAAAAAAAGGTAAAGAAAAATATGAAGGCAAATGAGAAAAGTAAAGAATGACAGAACTTAAAAGGAGCGCATTCAGAGATGATGAAAGGTTCTGAAGTAAACAGGCTGCGGTGAGTATGGCGAACAAGAGGATTTTAAGTATATAAAAATATTGATCGGTAGTCTTGTTTATATGAAAGTCAACAATACTACGAATGATAGTTGAAACTTGAACTTACTTCGTTAGCCTTACGGTTTACTTCAGGAACTCGGCGGAAGCATATCCTGGAGCTACGCCGTGCATTGCCCTTACTGCAGTTACTGGTAGCATCGACCGGAATAACTCTCTTATTCCACTGGAACAGCCTTAAACATCGAAGACAAATCAGACGAGCATAAATTTACAGCATAAATTCATAAGCCAGAAAAAAGGTTCAAATCGAGTTCAACATTCAAGAGGAAGTAGACGATTCGATTTCACTTGAATACCTTATCGGGATCACTGTGAACGAAGAGCAACAACGACCATTTAGATGGCCGATGATTGTTGAAGAATACGTATTGGGGACATACTACTGGTTATATACTTGTTCACATTTGTGGATCACTAGGTCTAAATATTGGCGGGTTGGGTGTTTTTTCCAGAAAACTGATCTAGAGTCGCCTAAAATGGACATGGAATCTGCAGTTTAACAAAAGATATTAGGTAAGTATCTCTTGTAAGTAAATATAGACAGTGATAGCAACCAGAAGAAGATGATGACAAGAAAATTACATAGATGAATGGTTGCTCACATGGTGCTTGGGAAAAATCAAAAAGGCGCCAATGGAACGTCAATTGGTCAGAGTCCACTCAGAAAGGTAGGATCAAAACTTCATCTTATCCCTGTATTTAGGGGGGCCTATCTGTGAGGAGACTTTTCTGCCTGGACTTATTTCTAAAACTAGTAAAGCTGGGTTGCAGTAACTGTGCTGTAACGGAAAAAAAGAGAGACTTGCCTACTGATCATTTCAGAGCGATACCGTGACTGCTTTTGAGGTTTACCTTCCCGGGTACCTTCTGTGGATAATGGGGAATCTGTTTGTGTCTGCTGGTACATAACCCCCCTACAGAAGTAACAGTGACTAGTGTATCATTACATGCATTTATCAGAAGAAAGTCAAAGTGACAGAGAAAGTGAGCCAATTTTTGATCAACATGTTATCGTTCTGAGCTTTATCTGCTCCCTTGCCAGTAGAACCTGTTTTTCTACCTTACTTATGATATTAATTGTTTTCTTATCTTCATTCTTTCAGTGGTCCTAAAAGAAAAGGTCGCGGGCGATTTCGCCCTACTGACGTTCAGTAGAGCAAAATCCTGTGTATGTTTTTGACAACATCGATGAGCGCTACAGTGCATCAACGTCACTCCTTTGTCATCATTTCCTATTGATTTCTATTACTTTGTAGTTTTACTCACAAGTCATGTCCGCATACCTAACATCAGGTGTTATCCTTTGTCATCATTTCCTATTGATTTCTATTACTTTGTAGTTTTACTCACAAGTCATGTACGCATACCCGACATCAGGTGTTAGAATGCAAGCTCTATGTTCAACAGAGGCGATTCGTGCACCAGGTTTCTGGAAGAGAATTCCCAATAGGTTAACCTAATGGACCACAGATGTATACAGGTACAGTGGATCCCGCAATACGTATTCCTCAGCAATCATCAGTCAGCTTCATTAACAGGTTGTAGATGTTAGATCCGTTTCCCGAGAGAAAATCATCTACCCTTATCACTGATCGAGGAATGGGCAGGAAAGGAAAACTTCTGAAAAGTGGAATTTGCATGCTACACCATTTAGGAATCGCCCACTTCCTGAGCTTTTCTTTTTCTGCATTAACCGTTCATGAGAGAAGGCTCCTCTATACCTTGTTGAAATTAGCCACGGTGTAAAAATCAGCTAATAAGACTGAGTGAGTCGTGCCCACCTAGAGGCACAGCTCACGTTTAAAACGGTTTCTGAGAGTTCTTCCTAGAATGAACCTGTGGTACTCAAGGATAGCCTAAAAAACGGGTCGAAAAACAGTCCAAGTAGGGCGTAATAAGGATCCCCAAAACCGGCTTACCAACGTACACACCCACATGGACGAGTTGTTAAAAGTTGTAAGGGCTGTAGAGGTCGCACCATTCGAACCGGGACCCACATGTTGCACGCAGGCAGCGTATTGCAGCCAGCTGTAAGCGATGGCGCGCATGTTCGAACAGCTCGTCCAAATATCGCTTCCAACGCAACT